>JAOTQQ010000013.1:7231387-7382682 GCA_026546715.1 Gallinago undulata
GGGAGGTTGTGGAGTCCCCTTCTTTGGAGATTTTCAAGACCCACCTGGATGCAGTCCTGAGTAACATGCTCTAACATACTCTAGGTAATCCTGCTTCAGCAGGGGAGTTGGACTAGATGATCTCTATGGTCCCTTCCAACTCTAAAAAAAAATAATCAGTGAAATTCAGTGAAATCTTCAAAGTATAGTATTTGTTCAGTAGTCCCGAAATAGTAGCCTTGTTCTGTGTTCAACAAGATACATTTTCACATCTTTGCTAAATAATCCTCCAAAATGTTACCGCTTTTAAATGGAATTTCATTTGCAAGTAGGCAGAGGATTGACTGGGGTTTGAAGTATAACTGGGTGTGAAGGGTTCTTTAAGGGTGAGTCAAGCAGTGAGAGCTTTTGAAGATTGCAAGCAGAAAATACATTGCTTGAGTTTTGCAAACTTACTGTCAGGTGCCACTGAGGAAGCTCACTTTTCAGAACTTGATTTTCAGTAATTGTAAGCCTCTATGTAACAAAATATTTCTAGTATATGATGCAAGTGCCTTTGTTCTTTAGAACTGAGGCAATTCTCAGCCTCCCCTTTCCTGGGGAGTAGGGAGGAAGGTTTTAGTATCCTTTTTATACCAGATACATATAAGTGGCTGTATTTTATTAAAATTTATAAATGTAGCTTTACATATTGCTTACTGTTAGTAAGTTGAATAATCACCTTGGAGGCTTTTTACTTAACAATGATAGGAATACATCATGTAACATGATTGAAGTATAGGAATGTATTTATCTGTAAAATAGAAACGCAAGCATTGTTTTAGTAGTATCCTATTTTGCTTAAATGTAAGCATATATCTTTTTGCTTAGGACATGAAGGAGACATGTTGAAAGAATCCCAGATCAATCAAGAGCATTTGAGGGCAGAACTGGAAGAGGCCAAAGTTTCGTTGCAAAAGACGGAGGTGTGGCTTGCTTATAACTTTCCAGTGTAAATAGATTAGACAAGTAATTGCATAAATAATTACTGATACTTTAGATATGAAACAGTTGTTTGTTGCAAAACATGTTTAGAAATTATATATATTTTTTTGTAGATTACTCAAAAGAGCTTAGAAACCGAGTTGCAGACTGCACTGAAAGCACTGGCTCAGGTCACTGGAGAAAAGGAAGCAGAGGTGGAAGAATGTAAAAATATTAAGGCTTTGCATGAATCCCTGAGAGAGGAGTTTGAGACTTCTATTTCCAATTTGAAAAGCTTGCTGCAAAAAGAGCAAAATCGGTAAATTTAACAGTTTCAATTCAGAGAATGATCTTGCACGTAAAATACTAGATTAATGAGCTGCTGGGAATAAAACCTAAACTTCATTCATGATTTGGTGTAATTAATTTTCTTCTAATCATTAATAACTTTGTGGGTTTTTTTCATTCCTTCACCTATGTGGTTATTTGAATTATGAGCACTTGAAGACAGTTACACTGTTTGATTTTATATGGATGTAGCTCTTAAATAAAAGAGCAGTAACTCATTTAGTAATTGACAGTTTTTTATTAGTGGAACATTTAGTGAGGAAGATATTCTTCTATATATGATAATAGTACTGATTAATGATATTATTAATGTATTTCAGGTTTTCTGTAGTTTTAAATATTACAGATTTGTCAAAGAACCTGATAGCAACGAAAACCAATCTTTCTAAAAATGAGAACAGGGCAGTCAAGATGTATTTTAGTACATTATCACAGCTGAGGTTTTCAAGAAATAATGATTTTTCTGGATACGTGGCATTAAGTTGCCTTCTAAGTAGTTGCAGTTTATGACAAATCCAAGAACAAATGGGTATGAAGCTGAAATTTGTTTTTTTGACACACTGATCTAAATGCAGAGAATTGTATGTAACTTTTTTTCAGTTGTGTTCGTTGATATTGGTCTATAAGAAAGCAAATTTTTGCCTCCCTCCCCTCAAATTTCGTAATTGTATTTTTAAGAAATACGGGTTTATGTATGTATTTGTTTACTTTTATGCCTGCTGTTCTCAAGTTGTAAAAGAGAAATTTGATACATGTTGCAGGCAGGTATATCATCTGCCTGTTGAATGGAAATTTTTCTTAAAATACGTATGGTAAGACTTTGTCTTACTGTCCTTTAAGTTTCAAATGTAGTGCTTTGTACTATACAATATTTTTTTTTTATTTTCTTAGATTGGAGAAATGTGAAGATGAGTCAAGGATACTTACCTTGGAGCTCAGAAATAAGTCTGCTGAACTGGGTAAGATTTGTTGAAAGATAGAAAATGAGCTACGGAGAAATAAAAACGTTTTGTTCTGTTTCCTAAAAATAAACTGCCCGTATTGCTTGGAAAAGTGCTTTATACCACCCTGTAGCTGTCAGGAATGCTGAAATTTATTTTTACTCATCTGAGTCCCTTTTCATTGGTATTCATTATAGCAGGCAACAGTCAAACAGCAGTGCTGTGCAGACCTCCAGTAGTAAGACCATACATGTATGGATTCTCCTGAAAGTCATTTTGGTTTCTCTGCACTTTTCCACTTAATGCTGGTAGCACTGCAGACCTGTTCAAGAGGTGGCGTTAGACTGCTGAGCAGTACATCCCAGGAATGACTTCTGGAGCTTGTAGTGGAGACACAACACATATGTTAAGCTTTCCTGCAGACTACTCTCCTAGTTGGATGTAGAATTACAAGGACAGTGGTTAGCTTCAAATACTGCTTTGATACCCTGTGATTTCCAGATATGCGCTTCTTAGCCCCCAGAATAAGAGATTATCTTTAGCACTGTTTTCTCAGTGTGCAGCATATGTCTCTAATCCTGGTATGATAAGTGAGAAATACATTTTGATGTCCTTGCGTACATTGGGGGCATCTAAAGATAAGTGTTCAAAAGTTAACTGTGAATGCTTGTCTAAAAAAAGGTGAGCTGCAACCTGTCAGAATTGCAGAGAACAAATGAGTTTGGTATCCAGGACTTGCAAAAAACCCCAGAAATGTGAATGTGCACACAGAAAACATTTTGAAGTTACTATTAAGTCTAGTAAGTGGCTTCCTTTTTCAGCATATCCATGTGAATACATTCAGTAGTCTGTGCTTTTTTCTGGAAAAATACAGATGCATTAATACTTGGAGACTGTTAATGTTCTTACAGTCCATGGTTTATTTGAAGCCATGATTGTGGAAAGCATAATAGGCTCTGAATTATATCTAAGACAAATAATTAGTTTCTCTTCAGATATATATTTGCTAATGTCTTTCTGAAGCATTTTTTCAATTCTACATTTAGATTAAGCCACAATTTAGGTTATGATTTAGCTTTGTAATTCCTGAACTTAATCAAACAAGTTTTGAAAATTGAGTACTGCAAAGGGGTAAATGTTTTATAGTGCCTGGTAACTATGTAAAATTATTTCTGTTCAATTAATTTTACATTACATGTGCTGTAGAAGAGATGACTAAACTAAAATGTGACAAAGAAATGCAACTTGAAGAGCTGTCAGAAACACTGGTAAATGTTTTATTTGTCTCGTCGTATTTCTTATATGAAGCCTTTCTTGCTCTTTAAGTATCTTAAATGCCACATATAAACTCTATCTAGTCTGCCTTAATGTTGCTGCTAAACTTTCTTACCTGTCTTTTAGATGATTTCAGTGTTTTCTTTGAAGGGCTTGATTCTTTCCACTGATTTTCTTATTTTGTTCTGCTTTGTTTTGATTTTACTTGTCAACATTTCTGGTCATTTCCTTCTTCATTCACAGCTGTTCAAATGCCACTCCCTCTGGAAGTAAAGATTGCACGTTTTTAGTTATGCCTAGTCCTGACTCTTTCCTCATTCTTAACCTTTCTGAAAAATACTTTTTTATTGTTGCTGTTATGAACATTAGCTCAAACCTTGTGAGTACCATGCATATGACATGTAAGGCTGAAGGATCAACTAATTTTCAACAGTAAAGATAATTCCTGGAGTGGCTAGCTTTCTTCATAATAATGTTCTAAAAATTAAGCATTATAAAGGCTTATCTCATTTTGGTGTTTAAAGGATAACCAAGCTTCTGATGCCACCCAGAAAAGGCAGCAGAATTTTTGAAAAGGTTGTGTGTGACAAAATGAGGAAACTTAAGAAGCAATTTCATAGGTTTGTTGCTTCACAAAGCTATTGTGATTATTTTGCTGCTTGTGGGGTGTTAGTTATGAAGGTGTCCTCACTGCAGCGTTTAGCATCAAGAAAGAACAGTGTACTGTGTTGATGCTTGTCTCTCTTCAGAGAAAACATTTAAGAGCCTGAAGAAAGGTCTTTTGAGTTATAACAGTGTGTTCCTTGTATTCCCATTATACTGGATGTTCCATTCTTACTTGTAGGGAAGTTTCCTGAGGTAATTAGCTCTGGTCTCTATGAACCCTGCTGAGCTGTGACATAGGTCTGTGTTCTGTTACGGAAGGCTAAGCTATACAAAGTACACTTTTAATAAAGGATTATTTTAGTTATGATACTATATTTGCAAGTCTAACAAGAAACTCCATCAGCTAAAGTAAGAGTGTGAAACCAGGTCTGCATCTTACCATGTAAGTGTGTTCTTTATATACTGTACATTGATTTTTCTAAATTGAGTTTCACTAATCTTCTTAAACAGGGAAAAGTCGAAGGACTGCTAGTGAAGAAGAAAGATCTTGAGTCTACTGTAGAAAATCTGCAGGAGAGGGAAAAGGAAATGAAAAATATTCTCCAAATCAGAGAGGTCTGAATAAAGGGTGATAGTAGCATGTTTTTATAAATAGCTGTTACACATTGTCACTTGTATACAAGAATGTAAGAAATATCACAGTCAGACCAGTGCTCCACCCAATGCACTGTGACAGTGACAGCAGAAGGTAGTCTGTAGTAGAGGACCTGACTGTTACCTCTGGTCCATACCCTTTACATTACTATGGTAGCTGTATTAAGGATGCTTGAGAACACATTCCTGTCTGTTGCTTTTCCTATGAGTTTATGGACTTGTTGGGGTTCACGTCTCATCTGTTTTTGAACCTCCTCGTACCATTTGCCTCCATAGCCTTCTGTGATGAGAAATTCCTGAAGTTTATTGTGTGCTGTGCTTAAAAACTAATCTCTCTCCCTCCCTCTCTCCATCCTCCCCCCAACTCCCTCAACTGCCTGCCAGTGCCTGTGGTATCAGTGTATCACCAGTTACTTGGAGGAAACACTAGTCAAAGCATTTGTAGATTTTAAAATGTATTACATTACAAGGCTTACCTTATAATGGCAACAAATTTATGAGGGAGGAGTTTTGCTTTGTGGTTTGGGATGCATCCAAAACGTACTATTCTATCATATGCTACTTGGACTCTGTGATTTTTTTTTTTAAATTTGTTTTATTTAAATGTATGCTTATGATGTCTGAAGCAAATTACTTTATTTAAAATTATGTCCAAGGAAGGCTAATTTTGTCAGTAATTTAGCAGACTGGTTAGTTAGGCTTACAGTAGGGGGTAGATTTAGCATTCGTATCAGGGTTTGCTATCTCACACTACTTTCACTTCACGCCAGAGAAATGTAAAGATACGGTCTGGTTAATTTATGGCATGTATGTGGCTTTGTTTCATCTTAAAAAACTTTGTTGTCTGTTTATTTCTGATAGCTTTCATGACTTGTAGTTTACATACATATACTCTTTTTTTTTTTTTTTTCTGCAGAAAGAAATCAATGATTTGAAAGTACAGCTGACTAGTACAGCTGAAAAGGAACAAAATTATTTAGAACAGCTTATGACACTGAATACAGATCTTGAACGAGAGGCGTATGATCATTTTTGAAAATACAGTATTAATTTAAATTTTTTTGGTGTTACGTATAAGTTATGTTAATATGCAATGAAATAATCAATGAGTGTTTTCTAATGGAAGTTTTGAACCTATGCACACAATATGACATATGTTACATACTTATAAAAACTGTGTTTTCTATATTTATTTGTGTGTAATTATTCCATGTCTCTATGACTTGGATCAAAGTCCAAGTCATAGAGACAACTTTATAAGTTGGGTCAAAGAAGTTGTTTCTGAATTCATTGTTAAACCTGCTTTGAGCTGGATATTTAACTACGTCATCTTCAACAATTACGTTTATACAGCAGTTGACTCTGATTTTCTTTTCTTCTTCTGTCGCCTTTTTGCCTCCCTGTAACTTTGCTGCAAAGCTTAAATTTGTAAATACAGGCCTGGATTTTTTCATCATGAAGTAACATTTTGTAACTGATAAATTTAACTTGAAAGTTCAAAATACACGTTCTCGTTTCTCTTGACAATTTGTTTTAAATTAGGCTAAAGAATGAACAACTAGCAGTGTCTATCAATAAGCTTTTATTAGAAAAAGAACAACTAGCACAAGAGAAAAGTGGTATGGTTACAGAACTCAAGAAACTGCAAGAAAGTCGTGAGGTAAGTTGTAAACTTCCAGCTATTTTTAAAGGACAACATTAAATTTAAAATATAAATCATATGGTAAACTGCAACTTGATATGGTTCTGTAGAGTATCTGAACTATTTTTTGTGTTTAAAATACAAAGATAGTGCAGTTACCCTTGTGAATAAGGCAGGTCAAGGTACTGCTTGGTTTGAATTTTTTAAGATGTCACTTAATTTTATTTGTCTTACTTTGATGGGTCTTTATTTAGGATAGTAGAAAAGAAGAAGAAAATACAAAGCAGTTAGTTGAAAACCTGGAAGAAGCAAATGGCCAGCTAAGGCAAGTAAACCCAAATATATTAATATACAATATTATTAAACGAAGTAGACTTGATTCCTTCAGTTAGCCTAAATGTTGTGTTCATGCAACGCTTTCTTTGATTTTTAGGTCAGTGCTTTTTTAGTTTATATAGCTAAATAGAAACTATTTAGTGTTGATGTTGGCCATGTAGAATTTTCTGCAAATTAACAGTACCTATTGCTACAGGAACAATTTTGCCATAGCTTTGTATTACATAGAGAGAGCTATCCTGTTCTGCATTACCATCTTAGGTGTAAAGGAAAGGGAAATAGTAGTCAAAGGGTATGGATTAAATGTGAAAAGGTGAAAATGTTTAAATGTAACTCTGAAGTAGTCTCTGTGTCATCAACCCAATAGCCAGGCAACCTTCCATGTTTCGTAGATGCATTATGATACTACAATTAGAATATATTTTACTTGGGTAAGGGGAATATCTTTCTGTACTTTCAAAAAGTATGTAAAGATCAGACATTAACTTAGCAGTCACTTTGCATCATTTTAAGAACGTTTTCGTTGAACAGCATATGAAGTTCTCATCAATGTTAGCAGCTCTATGTAGAAAATAAAGTATGGGTTTATGTAGCAGTAGAGAAAAGGTGTTGAAGTTATTAAGTAAATATTTACTAATGCTTGTTAATTTGGCATTTAGAAATGAACTGGAGTCTTTGAAGGAGAAGATGGCAAAGAAAGGTGAAGAGATTAAAAGTAAACTGGATGAAAGAGAAGAAAATGTATGCTTGAAAATGTATCATGTGCTTTATCATAAAAATATGTAATCGGTTATGGAAACTTTTTTTCAGTGCTGCTACCAACTGAGTCAACATATGTACATGTGCTGAGCCTTTTTATTCTAAAAGACAAGGACCTTCAGTTGGATGTTTACTCTTTACATCGAGGCTTAAAAGTCCAGATTTGTTAGATTTCAGGCAGAGAACCCTCTTTTTCTATTTCTGTATACCCATTTAGTGATGGATGGGGTATGGCTTAGCTTTCAATATGTAATACGACTTTTAGTAGTATGTTCAAATATTTTTCCTTTAATACTGTAGTTTCAAAGGACAGGGTTTTTTTTAAACCATAATGGATTTCAAAATTTCATTGTGAAAGTCAAAGAAGATACTCAGGACTTGGCATGATAACAGGTATTTTTTTCACAAATACAAAATAGGAAATACGCTTAATTCTAATTTTTGAGGGAACTGCTTTGTAAATGCAATGTAGTGATTAATAGCAATTCTGCCATAAAATCTTTTTCTTTAGGATAGTACAAAAATTCTGATAATATTATGACTATACTTACAATTATAATTCCAGGCTAAGAATATTGAAAATGAAATTTCAAGAAAGGAAAAACAGTTGAAGATTCTAGAAAATAAGGTATGAAAACTAATTTTTTCATGGACTATAGAGAACTTCATACAAGATTATTTTCTAAATTACAAAGTTACTTTTTTTTTTTCTTCTTTCTAAACTCTACAAGCACTGGAGGAACTGATTCACTGCTAGGATGATATTCGCTACTGTTGATGACATTGGGCTAGCAAAATTCTTGTAGTACTTTATGGTTAAAACTCCAGTCATTGTAACACCTTAGTGTGTGTTTCAGTTCCATTGAAATTGATCAGACTTGTGCAAATGTGTGTTTAAGAACCTTGACAGTAATCTCTAACACAGCGATTAATTTTTTAGGAGTATATTAATTAATGTTTGAACTATCTCTCTTAGTTGAATAATTTAAAGAAACAGGTGGAAAATAAAACCAAATGCATTGAAGAGCTGCAACAGGAGGTATGTACATTTTTAAAAGTCACACACAAAACGTGGTAGTTTGTGGTAACTGTTACTTTTCAACAGTTTTTGTCTGGTGTGGCATCTTTAGATATACCTACATAATTTATAACATTTCCTTTCTTATCCTAATTCTGAGCAAATTAAGGAGTCACCTTTGGAATTATTTGATTTGTAAAATTATTCTTTTGAAAAATGCAATTACAGAAATAATGTCTTTATTAATTATTATTTATTACTTATATAATATTATAATTATAATTACTTATTTATATATTAAACCTTTACTATTTTCATTTAGTACATGGTGTCATTGATATAGGTGAAATAATGACCTATCTCAGCTACCAATAGGACAAATTGTGAATAACTGTACTGTAAAAATCTACAATTTGTATTTTTTTTTTGTCATGACATCTGCACGTTTTCTGTCAGCAGCATCTGAGTTTTTCTTCCCATTCTGCACCCTCTTTTGTTATTCTCTATTGTCACCAATGAGGAGCCTTTCATAAGGTCATTAAGTAACAGTATCATTAGAGTAGTTGAGCATTCTTGTTTGGAGAATTGATCTGGAACCTCAACTGCACAACAAAAAGAGTTACTTGCTTGCAGAAAGCCATAATTTTGAAGATTCCTACCTACTTGATGCAGTTAAATAATTACGTAATTCTATTAACGTATTAAAGTATAGTGTTTATTTTACTTTATTTCAACAGAATAAGATGCTGAAAAAGAAAATTACTGCAGAAAGCAAGAAAACAAACATTTATGAAGGGAAGGTGGGTTTAAACAACTTCATGTACAAGATGAAAGCACAAAGTCTGAATGTTAAGTCCCAGTATAACTAATGATAGTACATTAAACACCTTCTTATTTGTTTTATGGACCTGGGATACCGATTTTACAGAAATAAGACTGTAATTTTTTGTAAAATACTTCAATTTTTAATCATTGGACGCTGACTGGGCTGTCAGACTTTTGTAACAGATGGAAATCACGTCTCCAGGACTTATGTTCCTAATCAGTCCCTTTCTTTGATTGATGGCGTACCGGACATTATTCAGTAACGCTTCCCATTGAAATAGAATTAAAAAGCAATTAAAAGAAATACATACATTACTTACTTCAGGCAGTTCTTTTACTGTATTCTGCAATGGTAAATTGCTCATTAGAACATTGACTCCTTTGTGCAAAAGGCAGAATAGTGTCAGATAGATTGCTAATGGATGGTTCCCTAATACTGGAATGATTCTTTGTGATTGACTGGCCTCTAGCTTTAGGACTGTTATATCGACTGGGGTGCACAAAACTCTTATGGTCTGTTTTTACTGTTGTGGTGCTGCCATTTTTTCTATGTGTATTTTCTAACTTGCTTCAGGCCAAAGTTCAACACTTTATGAAAAAAGCTGAACATTGAATAGGGAATAGTTCAGTTATATACCTGAAAAGTAACAGAGTGGTTCTGCTTGAAAATAAGAAGTAAAAAAATAATTCTTGGTATATTCATTCCTGAACAAATAACAGCACTAATTCTGCATTCTCAAAAGGTGAATAAATTACAGTTAGAGATAGAAAATATGAACAAGCAACATAAAGAAACAGTTGACATCTATCAAAAAGACATTGAAACACAGAAAGTAAATGAAAATAAACTTCTTGAAGAGGTGAGACTTTTTACTGCACCTTTTAATTATTTTTTTTGATGTATGATCATTTTATGAGGCTATTATTATTAGCCAGATTTCTTGCTCTTACCTAGCAATCTTCTCAACATAAATGGAAGTTCTTGTGTATGCATGTGAGCAAAGCTTTAGTACAGTAGATCCTTAAGTTGAAGTATTTCTATATGAATTTAGAAATAAGAAATTAGTTTAAATTCTTTTTGTCAAAATACTGTTCACAGAAATTCTATTCTTGGTATAAATACAGCATAAACAAGTTAGATTATAACTTTTTCCATATTAGTATTTTCCTACCCACACTTCTTGGATGGTAATATCAAAAAATATTTTTCATAAAAGAGTGCTTGAAAAGGCCTTGTGGTTCGAAATGGCACTTGTCCACCATGGAAAAATGGAGGTTCTTTTTATCTAGGTTTATTGGTTCATTTTAGCAATATGTGTAAAAGACGTAGGATTTGAAAAGCATCTTAAAAGCAAACGAAGACTACACTGAGACAATACTTACATTGCACCCACAGGGTGAAGAAGAAATGAAACTAAGATTTTTTAAAAAATACATTGTTGTTAATTGCTCATAAATTGAATGAAACTTGTTACTAACAGGTAGAAAAGATGAGGTTGCTTGCTGATGAAGCAACAATAACACAGAGAGAAACTGATATCCGATGTCAACACAAGATAACTGAAATGGTGGCACTTATGGAAAAACACAAGGTAAGAGATTTTGCTGATTTCTGTGATTTGTAATGTGTGATACTATGCTAAGTAAAAACCTTTCAAATCCAGAGTATTACAAATATTCTGGAAGTGTTCAAGGCCAGGTTGGATGGGGCTTTGAGCAACCTGGTCTGATGGGAGGTGTCCCTGCCCAGGGCAGGGGGGTAGGACTGGATGATCTTTAAGGTCCCTTCCAACCCAAACCATTCTGTGAGTCTATGAATTAGAAAGTGAAACTTGATAATAAAGATCTGAGTCTAGGAAAATTAAGTTGAACACGTTCTTAACATTTTGTCACCTAAAATTAAATTAATCTTCAAATTTTGAAAACATGCCTACTGGCAGATAAATTCTATTTATCTAAATTTCTAGGAATCATAACATGATGTGAACTGGTAGCCAATAATGCTTTAGGTAAGACACAATGGTGCAGTTGGTCTTCTGAAATTGTCCTGCAGACTGCATTTATTTAAGGTGTTTTATTTGGACACTGAATAAGAGAGTATATAGGTTTGTGCTTTGCAAGGTTGTTTTTTTTATATGCAGCCTTCCTTTGATATCGTCCTGTTCCTTGATAACATACTGTTCTTCAGTGTAAGTTTCCTGTAATCTCCTCTATGAGAAGATGAGTAATCTCTATGAGGAGATTACTAAGTGACCTTCAGCAGTTTAAGTTAACATTTTAATTTACATTCCTTATTACTCTGTTTTTCAGTATGTTTAGCAGATACCATTAATTAAAATAATATGGCTAGCATTTATGTGCTGGAACATGTACCACTGCCTACAGATAAAGCATTTTCTGTCAGCCCACAAAACAATACTGCTTGTGCATTTTCAGTTTTATAGTTACTGCTGAAGCATCCTTGTTTGTTCATAGTGCTTTCTAAGTCTTTGCTAGAGCCTTATTTGAAAAAATTAGTAATGTTTTAAGACTAGGTAGATCTATAATTGTAACACTTAGTCAAATGCTTTGAGTTTGTTATGGTTTTCTGTTTTGTTTTGTGGTGGTGTTTTTTTTAAACAGCGTGAATATGATAAAATGGTTGAAGAAAAAGATACGGAGTTAAAACTTTATAAAATAAAAGAGCAAGAGCAGTTATCATCAAAAAGATCATTGGTAAGGCATATTCTTCAGCACCAAATAATTAAATGGAGGGGCTGCTGTCCCTAAGGTATAATATAATTATAAATATTATATTAGACTTCTTCCTGTTTAATCCTTGGGGTGGTTAATTGCTTTAATGAGACTGAACAGTAAAGATCAACCCACTAATTTCTGTTTACTCTTATTTTCTTACAGATTTATTATGTGCGTTAAAAATGCTTCTAAAAATAAATCGAAGTAGCAGTGCTTTTCTGTGTAGTTTTCCTGATAGCGTGTCATAGTCTAACCTCACTGTCTGAATAAGAAACTTGTTTTATATAGAAACTTGTATTAAATAGTTGGATTCCACTCCACACCTCCTACCTCACTGTTCTCACAAGTGTTTTAAGTTCTTTCCTTGAACAGTTCTGGTCAAGTATCTGTTTCTTAGTCATATTTCAACTCTTCTTCAAAGAAACAAAAATAAAACTTCAAGAGTTGCATCACTTTTTTTTTTCCTTTCTAGGAAGCTTAGCTTTCAGAAATGTTCTGAGAGCCAACATCCCCTCAAGGCTTTCATAAAAGTGTAGTTCTACAGCATCTACTTAAAATACAGTATTTTTCTGACATTAACCTTCCCACAATATTTCTTCACAGAGTTTTTTTCAGGTAGATTTTTTTATTAGAAGGCGATGTGACTCAAGCCTACATGTTTGGTTTTTTTAGTTTGGTAACTGCTTCGCTGATCATCTGTTACTCTGGTGGTTGAATCATTGTGAAAAGGAATTGTAGGTACTTCTCAGCATGCTAACTTTATGGATAAGTCAGCTCTGTTGAGCAAATGGAATTTTCTTTTGCTTATACTTAATATCCCTATTAATTACTGTCTTACATGAACTGTTTTCTTTTAAGCATAGTTAACCCTGTCCTTTACCTAATTGTTTTTAGGAAAGTGAGCTGTCATGTTTGAAAAGTGAACTGTCATCCCTTAAGGAACAACTTAAAGCAGAAATTGAAGAGAAGGTATCATTTTTTTAACTAAATATAGCAGGATCTGTGACATGCTTGGCCTGGTTTTACGCAGTATAATAAGGACAGCTGTGAAGTGCACTTTTGATTCTAGGTCTTGCTCTCACATGCTGTCTGATTTCGAGAGCTTGATGTTCTCTGAAGTCATTATGTCTCATTTCTGGTGGCAGTGAATGTTATGCATTAAGCTCTAATTGGTAATTATGGGGGAAGCAGGGAGAGATTGAAACCCTATGAAGAACTGTCCAAGCTTGCAGGGATGATGTCAGGATGAAACCCAAAGCCAATATGGAGGTAAAACTGAGAAGAGCAAAGAAGGGCAACAAAGCAGGCTTCTACAGGACCTGTCATGTCTTTTGAATGCTGCAGTTCGGCTAAATCTGGGTCATATATTTGTGTGAACTTTGTAACAGTATGACTGTGGACTGGGTTCTGTAATTACACCAAGAAGATTTTCAAGAACTAAATTCAAATAAAATATTTACTTCCTAACACATAACTCTTTTTTTAAGGAGAAATTTGCAAAAGAACCCCCCCAAAATATGGTCCCTGAAGATGAAAAGAAGCATAAGGTAGCACTTATCATTAATCAATTTTACAATTTAGTAATATTTATATGTATGCAATCTGATTGAAGTTCCATGATAAATTATGTATACTCAACTAAAGACACGGAAATGCTTTTAATTTAAACCTTTTTAATTTTAGAAAATACAAAATTATTTTTCTGAGACTCCTAAACGAAATTTAGATCAGGACTGTGCATCTATTAATGTGAAAAATAAAAAGTCTCCAAATGATATTCCTATAAAAGTCAACATGATGGAGAAGAAAAAATTGCCTCCTTCAGCATCTGCAAAAAGTCCCTTGGGTAGTCCATCATTAAAGGTTTGTAACTCGTAATAGTGAATTGTTCTTGTTTTATTTTCTGACTGTAGTTCTTAGGTCTCTGTAGATGCTTATTTATTTTTTGTTGTGATAAGCAGGGATTTAAAAGGTAGATAGCCACAAAACCCCAAAAAGTATTCCACAGCGATATTAGAAAGCAGTTTGTGTCAGGGCTCTGTGTGTCATTTTTCTTGCTTAGTTACTTAATTTGTTTGTTATCATCGGTCCATAACAATTCTTGTCCTACAGGGAATGAATTCAATAATGTCTCTAGAATTCTTTTACTTAGTCTTAAAGAAAAGTGTTGTCTTTAAAGGCATATTTTTTTCTCTATGGAAGAGAAATTAGCTAGTAAAAATTGTCAAAGTATTCCTGACTGCTTCATCATACCTGTAAAACCTTATGCTTCTACTCTGCCAGAAGCTCACATGTGATGTTTACATCTTAACAATAGAAACAACTACCATTTTTATGTTACCCTTTCTAAAAAAGGATTGCATTGTTCCGTTGCAATGTGTCTGAGAGATTTAACTTCTAGCAAAAGAACTAAGTAAAAGCAGTCTTGTTCTTGATATCACTGTCAATGTCCTCCTGAAAATGTTTTCTTGCAGTTCTGTCTGCATTTTCTTAAATGTTGGTTCAGAACAACCTGAATTTCTGCAGCTAAGCATGAAGAAGAAACATGTATATAGAGTGCCATAAAACTCAATTCCTCCACAGCTTCCTGTTCATTCTTCTTGTTTTACAACAACAAAAAAAGATATTTTTTTTTTAATTTACTTCATGCTTTTGCTGGAAAGATAATTGTTCCACAGCATCTCTCTAGCATCTTCCTGGATACTCAGTCTGTAAACTGGGTTATGAGTTTGGTTTTAGATTCTGTAATTACCACTGAAAATGTAATTTTAAATGCCATCTTTTTCATTCCCAGACATATGTTATAAAGACTCCTCTGGTACATAAACTGCAAAGTGAAAGCACAAATCTGCATTCAGAACAATGCATGAGGAAAAAGCAAAAGGTCCTTTTACAGCTGGATGCTCAGTCAGATAGCTCTGAACACAGTGACCTCCTGGTAAAAATCGGAGATGAAATAGTGCACTTAACAGTTCTTTATGCACACTGCTATATCTAAGAATGTATATAAAGCATGTGTAGTTCTGTATCCAAGATGATATTTATGTGTATATTTTTATTTTATTGGTTCTTTCTGGAATTGTATTTATATACACATAATTAGTAACTATATGAAAAACAGAGTTTCATTATATAAAAAATATATATTAATTTCTATAATGATTGTTAACATTGTTTTTATTGAGCTGTTGAGGCTTCATAGTAACATCTTAACTTTTTTTTATTGTACTCTAATATTCCTAGCGGGAAAGAGAATATATTTTCTAATATCATGTGATTAAGCAAATTTTTTATTTTTAATTTAAGAGCATGGTCTCGGAGGAAGAAATGTTTAAAAAATTATACAAAGATTATCCTCAAGCTTCACAATTATATGCCATGACACCAAGAAAGGTACCTTAGCTTTTCTTCAGATCAAAATGAACACTTAACCAAACTGCTTATAGAAACTAATGGATGGCTTTATTTTTCTTCTTAGAAACCAGCTACATCAAACATGAAAACTCCAGGCTCTGTACTGAAACTTAAAACCATGAGAAAAATGCGAGAGGCTGGATGGACTGCAGTTTCTAAAATGGACAGGAAAAGAAAAGCTAAAGAAGCTGAAAAGCTCTTTACTTAAAATGAAAAAAATGACTAGTGCCCTAGCATTGTTTGATTAGTATAACCACAATATTATTATTCTTTCAGAGTTAGTACTTTGTTGCATTTTTCTGTCATACTCAGTATGTTTGATACTACATTAATTTCCTTTACATGCATAACGTTCATGGATACATAGCTACGTCAACCTGCAGAGCATTTTCTGTATTTCATTCCCGATGCTATAAAAAGTCGGGACACAAATTAGCTATTTTTAAGTGTAGAAATGAGTATAACTGCATAGAAAACTGTTTCAAAAAGGAAAAAACCAAGTTTGGAATTAGAAATACTAGGTTTAAAGAAATTCGGTTTTGTTCTTTTAAAATTGCTCTCTCTTTCTTAGTACATAATTCACAAGAAAATATTGTTTAGTGGAAGAAATACTGAAGCTTTTGAAATGCATTCACTTTTACCCGAAGAAGTCATCTTCTGCGTTCATTTTGTTTGTCAGTAGACTTTGTTTTCAGTAGCTACTATTTCAGTATGTTAAAACAGTTTTGAAACTTTTAAAATTGAATTTTCAATAGCATTACTTTGGTTTAAAAATATTTCAGCTTCATAAGGAATAAAACATGCACACGTTTTAAGATTGTAAAAATGTAAGTTAAGATATTATTAAATTGTTTATCTGAAATGTAAAGTGTGGGACCAGATGTTGCTCTGTGTATTAGAACACAGATGTTAATCACCAGGCAGCCATCCTAAGGACCAACAGCTTCTGCCATGTTAAGCGTTAGAGTAGTATAGAACAACATATATTCCTGCATTATCCTTGATTAATGTTGGTTTCACAACAACAACAAAACCTGCTTCAGAGCCTAGAGGTAACAAGAAAACTACAGGTACATCTTAAAATGTTATGAAAAATCAAAATTTTGGATTCATGTGAAGTGGGCAACAAAACATGAATTTCATTCTTTTTGTGCAGCAATTTTATGTATAGGCAAGTAGATTGGGTTCCTTATTAATTATCTGTTGAGCGGTGATATTAATAATGATTTTTTTATTGTATGTAACTGAAAAATAGTCTCCAAAGATCTGAAAGAACATACTGGGGTTTTTCTCTATATTTGGAAATGGAATCTGTTATGCAAGCAAATTTTCTGAGCAGTTAGACTGGCTTTTCTTGCTGGAAAGATACTTCTTATGTTTGCAGAATATAGAGTTTTTATAATATATCTGCTTAAATGGTATAAATTAGATCAAGTGAAGGACAAAAACGCTGCTTATAACACACAAATTCCAAATGCCTGTCCTTTCCAAGAAAGATTATTTTACCATAAGTCCTGTAAAATAATCTACTTAAACTTCTCGCAGATACATCTATTACTTATTTTTTTATCTGATACAGAGAATGTAATGCAAAGTCAGTTATTCTTCATTTTAGTTTGGGATGCTACTTACTAATATCTCTTCAGCTACTTTGCAGGAAAAAGAAAATGCATTCACTGAAAACACAACCTATATGTGCGGTTTATTGTTTATTTTAATAGAGGATGGTGTTTTATAGAAGCTCTAAATACCTGCCAGTGTTTGTTACTTCATTTCTAGATGACATATCTCTAGTTTTGACTGCTGCTGCTGTGGATATCTTCAACAGATGTTTTGTTTAAAGCTGGAAGAGCAGAAAATGCAAAACAGAATGCAGGAAATGAGAACAGATATTAAGAAAATGCCACTTTTAGAACTCTCCCAAGCTGGCAAAGGCAGGAGTGGGGACAGGCAGGCAGATGGAGAAACAGATCCTGTGTCCTGCCTGTGCCCGCCTATGCCTGTTCCTGCATGGTCTCCAACACCCTCTGGGGTGGTTTCCGTGGAAACCAGGAATGCTCACTGGGGTAGGGATTAGTCAGTTGTGCCCACATAGTGCTGACCTCACCTGACTGGAACTAACTGGGAATATGAGAGCAGGGGGAGTGTTACATGTCAACAGTTGCTGATCTTACTTCACAGGGGCTTTAAAAGGGAGCTTTTCCGGAATTGGACTGGAATTCCTCTACTGGAAGAATCATTTTAAAGTTTTCCCCAAGCATATGTAAGGAAGATATTAAAATCTTGAACAAAACGATGTGTTAAAAAAATCTTCTGGTGTGCACAATAGTTATTTTAAAGAACAACTATTTCTAAAGCAGTAATATTACTTAAAATTTCTAAATTAAAAGGACTTTTAAAAAAATGCTAGCAGTATAAATAACAGGATTACTCCTACAACCTTTTTTGTCCCTAGATATCAAAGTATTTAATGTAATTTGCCTTGCTTCTACCAGGAGGGAAAGGAACACTCTTCCCTTTTCCTTCCTTACAGCCAGTTTAATTTTTAGTTGGAATCGTAGAGTGTCTTCTGCACTGGGAGGCATTGCTTTGGTGGAAACCATAGCCCGTCACGGCTGTGGCCAACACGTTTCAGGTGAGGTCGCCCAAGAGGGAGATGTGTCTTTGGTGTGAGAAGCTTCTGGCAGGGCCACACGCCCAAAGCCTGAAAGGAGAAACAGAAACCCACCCCAATATTCATACTGAGCATGGATAATTAGCTTAAATTCGGACTTCAAAAAGTCACTTGTACATGCATAGTGTCCAGTCTCTGTACCAGACCTTAATTTGTGAAGACCTTGTCCGATACCTGCTGACTCGTCAAGAGACGAGTTGACGTGGTGCTCGGGGATATGGATTAGTGTTGGGTGGTGTTTTGTGTGGTGTGGGCTTTCTTTTGTTTTTGTTTTTGTTTTTTTCTCATCGGTTGGACTAGATGATCTTAAAAGGTCCCTTCCAACCTAGGTGATTCTGTGATTCTGTGACTGCTTATCCGATTGCCAGCCAAACAGGGAGGACACCGCAGCCCTTGGGCACAGGTTGGTGCCATGACCGGACCCTCAGCACCGTGAGGATGTGGGTTCGGGTGTTCACCCCTGAAAATACTGCAGGAGGCTGCTGGCTTCTTTGGTTTTATTCTTTGGCTGGCTTTTTTAAATTTTGTCCCCAGTGTAGCAATTGTGTACCTTAGAATCACAGAAATACCTAGCACTTTCCAAAGAAATGAAAACAAATACAAAGCAGTTCATCATGTGAGCCGAACAGCAAATAGGCTTATGAAGTATTTGGAGACCATAAATGGAGATCGTAGACATATGACATACAGCAAAGAGAACTGTTGTTTTAATCTGTGGTTGATAGGAAAGGCTGCAGCTAATCCTAGGAAAGAAAGAGAATAGTGGTCCTCTGTGAATCTATACATTTTAAGAGAGAGTGCTATAGTTTCAAGCTATTACAGAGGGACTTGTTACAGACAGATTAGTTTTGAAAATTCAGCAGCCACAGGCTGTTTAAATGCAAAACCTGGCAAAACCGCTTGTTTCTATGGCAGCGTGTTAGGATCTTATTTCCTTGGATCACTGGAGGTCTGCAACAGGATGGGGTTGGAAATAATTCCTCTACCGGGATACTAATTTAGAAATCTGATTGGTTTTGCCTGTTTATCATCATCAGAGCTTCTAATTCTCTGTTGTTTGCAAGCATGGACAGTGCCATATGCAGCGGAGTTACCCTGCTCTGTAAATTAATCTGCACATAAGACCACAAAGTTCTCATTGCACTGTACTACTGACAGGGAAAGAGTGAGCAGGAGTAATGTGTGATACCTTCTCCCTTTGTTCCTGCTTTTATCTTGGGCATTGGTCAGGGACAGAGAACCCTATTAAATTATTTTATATAAAAGCTTCTGGTATGCCCTGATTTTCTGTAGCCCTTTACAAAGATTCCTGGGTAATGAACCCAATAATTTTATGATTACTCAATTCTGTTTACATAGATCACTTAAACCACTTCTTGTAGAACATCAGCATACTGTCTTTCACTTAATGAAAGTGTAAAATAGCTGATGATAGTGAATGGATTGGTTTAGTTAACAGAAAGGTTAAAGATAAATAATTAACAGTGTAACTGGCTGTTCCAGAACAGGGCGACAAAGCTCATGGCTGTAAAAGCACATTAAAAATTTCTATCACTGAATAGTCTGTAGGTCAGCAGGGGGGCAACCAAAGAAATGGATCCATAAGCGTGAGACTTTTAACTATGGATTTTAGGGAACTGTATGAAAGAAGCCTTGGGCGCTCACAGATTGCCACATGGATTTTGTTGTCCTGCCACGGTCTTTGTCTTACTGCTCCCAGTAGGTGTTGGGATCTCACTCCCACCCGGTGTCCAGAGAGGTCATATCCAGAAGGACAATCAAATAAAGGTTTTTCTACCAGCTTGATAGTTTGTGTAAATGACTGAAGAGATGTGAATGTGTGTGTTTAGTGCATGTGTGTTTAGGTGATGTTTAGTGCATCTCTCACAAATGGAGAGGCTAATGCAATGCCAGCAAAGAAGAGGTAATAGCCGAGAGGTTCTGTGTGGTGTGGGGCTCACCTGGGTATGAGCAGCAGAAGTCACTTTAGTCTCAAAGTCCACTCAGACTTATTTATTGTGCTTCCGGGTTAATTAATTTTCATTCTTCATACTTGGTCAGATATTTCTTTAATGCACTGTGGTGCATTCAGAGGCTGGGTAAAAAAGTTCCAGTGTATAAATGCACTTTGGACAGATGGAACAAAGGACATGGCATCTGTGTAGTTGCCTTAACAACCAAATTTGTAATCACCTCAAAGAATGAAATCAGGTTTGTGTGGCATGACCTAGTTTATGTAACACCATCTTGACAGGCATTAATTTTGTTCTCATCCGTTAATTCTTCATTGCTCAAATCCTCTATCAGCTTTCTGTTACTTTACCTGATTTATCAGGGATAGATGTCAGGCTAGCTGGTTGAGAGTTACCTGGGTCAACGTTTAAACTCTTTAAACATTGGCACTTTTCTTAATGTTTCAAAATTTCCTCAGTATTCCAAGACTTGTTGAAATTAGCATCATCTAGCTAATGATATTCATTTTAAAATATTTATTCCTTATACATTTTTTTTCCCAAGGTGTACATTGGTTGTTCAACCACTACATTTTGACGTGCAAATGTACTTACTGCAGGCTTTGCACTTACTCTGCATCAACAGCTTGTCTTCATTATTTCCTAGTCTCCAGCTTCCCATGTGAGTCTTCTACATTTTCTCATTTCTGTGATTATTCCTTTCAGTTTTTTCATTGCTGTAGTTTTTACTGTTGCATTCTTGTTTTCATTCACCATTAAAGACTTTCAAGCATTGCTATAAATTTTTTTCTTTGCTGTTGATGTCTGCAGACATTTCCCTAAGTCCTCTTGAAGCAAATTTTTAACCCCTTTTTACCCTAATCTGTATTCCCCCCCCTTTACACCCACTTTTCTCAAATCAGAGTAACTAGCACTTTGAAGGAGCAAAGGATATATGCCTTCATACGCTGATCTGCACTCTGCCTATATTCTTATAGGAATGTTGAGGACACTTTACACCTGGCTGTGGGGGTCTTTCTGTCAGAGCCGGTGTATACAAATAGAGCTCCAACTGCCTAAAGCTGTGCTTGTAAATCACTCTGAAATCTTCAGAGAAAAAAAATCAGCTGTACCTATTTCAGGTGTACATGCAAAGGTCACATGCAATATTCTTGCTTTAGGAGTGCCATTTTTTATTCTTATTTTGGGCACTTTTTTTCCTCTCCGGGATTTAGTTTTGTGAATTGTTTCCTTTTCCCTTCAGCCTTGTTGTCTCCTCTGAAATACCCTTAAGATTTTCCAAGATCAAACATTCTTTTCTGTGATTAAAGTTTTAAACAACAAAACCCATACATATAGTGTATTTGTGTATATATAATGTGTGTGTGTACATATATATACACACACATTATTTACATACGGGTGTATGTATGTGTATACTCATAGCCTATGTGTTTAACGGCATTTAAAACGTCAGAAAAATACAGAGCTAAATAATGTATTGTAATAGTTGCAAAATAAGTGCTACACTTCTGTTGCTAAGTGTAGATGGACAGATGTTACTGAGAGTACAATTAATGATCTGCTCATGTCCTTAAGCCAGAAAGAGTTATATTTAATTCCTGAGAAGTTATATGGTGGAAATTAACCCATGATAAAAGACTCCATGAAAACAGAAACTATTTGGCTGGTCTTAACAGAACGAGAACTCTATCATGATATCCATAAAAACACATGGAGAATTAAACCAGAACACAAAGCTGTGTGCAGCAGTCTGAAAGCACAGGAAAAGGAGACAGTATTATTCAGGAATTAGCTAAACAGCAGTTGGGACTGACAGGCTCGCTCCCCCAACAGCCCAAAGGGACCGTGTTTACCAACTATCATATTTCTCACAGCTACGTAGACCAAGAATGTGGTTGACCTGCATTGGGCATTCATCAGATTGAAGTCCAAACGAGCAGCTGGTGGATTAAGAGAGCACTGCATGAGCACCAAGAAAAGGCTAGCAGGAGGCTGAGGAAGCCGCAGAGGACAGAGGCTTTATGCTCATTCAGCCCAAGATGTGCTGACTCGACCTGTTAATTTTGCTCCTCCCAGCTGTTCTGCGAAGCCCTAAAGGCAAGTGTTTTACCTCATCTGTGGACACCTCCCTTTCAGTGGTGGGGGTGCAGTATTTTATTTCTCACTGTGCTACAAGGAGTGGTTTCTTAGGTTTTTCCCTATCAATTAGTATTTCAGAGTGAATTGCTTGTTACTTCAGTATTTGCTCCGTAGGTTCCAGGCCAGATGATTTCTCAGTGTTTTGTTTGAGTAGGTAAGTAAGTCAGGCCATCCCTAACCACACTGCATAGCGATCGCATTGATTTGGGATTTGTTACTGCCTCCCTCAGATGTGCCTGCCTGGTAACGAGGAAACTAAGGAACCAGACTTCATTAAACTTCCACAAAACAGGTGTAGAATTAGTTATCTGTGATTCAGGATGAATCCAAT
Organism: Gallinago undulata; assembly: GCA_026546715.1. Classification (NCBI taxonomy): domain Eukaryota; kingdom Metazoa; phylum Chordata; class Aves; order Charadriiformes; family Scolopacidae; genus Gallinago; species Gallinago undulata. The sequence continues at coordinate 7,254,004 of JAOTQQ010000013.1, forward strand.
TCCATGCAAGCCTTCCTGTCATCGTGTTGCTGTCCTATGTAGCGATTAAATTAACCAATAATAACTTTTTTTTAAAGCCGAAGAAGAGAATGACTGTTAAAATAATTAGATTTCCAGCTCCAGTTTCCAGGTTAGGATATTATGGACACACTTGTTCCTATCACATTTGCTTTGTGGTTCCATATGAATTTTCAGTAGATGACTATGCGATAAGAAAGCAGCAATTCAGATGCAATTATATAAACAGTAAGATCAGCCTGGAATTAGCCTGGAGGGTATAAAGCGCACACAGAGCTTGTGCTGGGTCACTGCCTCCCCCAGCTCAAGGCAGAATCGGGTTCCTGTAATAGAGAAGAATTCAGCTGACAAGAGGTTGGTCTTTCCAGACTTGCATTGTTGCAGCTACAGGGTAAACAACACCATGATGAACGGCTTTTGCGAGGGGAAATGGTGGCTGGAAGAGACTGGAGGGTGATGTCCGTGTGTTTGTAGACACTGTCATTTACAGTTTGTAGTTTGGAGATGACAGAGTAGACCCTGGAATCGTCCTGGAGCTAATCAAAGCTTTGTTCTCGGGGTCCCCCCGCAGGTCTGAGAAATGAGGTCAGAACAACAGACAGATAAAATGGGGATTCATTGATTTAAACTCTTTGCTGATGTTCTTTATTATAATTTGCTTGAATCTATTATTTGATTCTTGGCAGTGTTCCCATTTCATCATGCCTCTAAGCCAACTGGAAAAAATACAGCGATATGCCTGATATGCACAGCTGTTTCTTTTTCTCTCTTGAACATTTTATAACCTGCTTTCTTTAGAAAATTATTTTTAAAGCAGTGAGATTTAAGTTAGTCAGAGATGCTAAAATAGAGCTCATGTTCTCTCACATGTCACATTTTCAAATCCTTTAGCTCCTGTTATTGTTCTGTGTCAGCATTTTATCATTTATTAGTGAAAAGTTCCATGTAATATGCTTTAGTGGGGAAAAAATTAATTTTGTTATATGTTTTTAATGGCCTGTTTGCACTTCTGTTTAGTGGTTAGTACTATTTAAATTAGTCTGAGATTGGAAAGAACTTGTCAGGCTGTTATTAAAAAAGTTAAGATTACTTGTGGTCTGTCATTATCCTAACTGTTCTTGTCAAATTCTGAGAAAAGGCCTGGAAGGTACATCTAATTATACTTAGGGTTTGCTTTGTTTGTCTGTTTTTTTTCCCCTATCTAGCATGACTCCCTTCTTCACGATGTCTCTCCTCTTTGGCCTGACTTTTGGTCAAACAGCATCACTTTGTGCTCCTTCTGAGTATATAATCCATGTGGAGAAAAGGGAATGTGCATACTGCCTGGCCATCAACACCACCATCTGCACTGGGTTTTGCATGACTCGGGTACGAGGCATTACTCTGTTTTAGGCAATTGTTTCTATAATGGCCGTCACTGCAAAACAAGTGCCTATTCTCACTGGAAAATTGTGTATAAATGATCCTCTAATAGTTTTGGCACAGACAGAAAAATCACACTACCTTAATGATTCCAGGTTAGCTTTTTGTGAAGGTATGAATGAGAAATGCCAAGCCTCCGGAATTAGGGAGTTTGTCCCACCGGTGGCATAGAACTGACAACTGCTGTCACTGTGGAGCCTCTGTAGTCAGTTTGTGGGGTCAGGATGGAAGAGATGAGAAGCAGATTAAACTTAGTCATTCTTATTTAATGTAAATGACTTGGGTAACTTCTACTGCGACTGCTGCTATGACAGCTTGCTGTGGAGAGTATCTCGCATGAAGGCATGCCAAACTATGCTTGAGTTTCACCATTTGACGTTATGCTTTAAGTTCCATCTTGGTCAGCAGGCAGCCGATACAGATTGTAAAGTGCTATTTGCACTCTGAGCCAAGCAGATTCGTTAAAACTGTAAGAGCAAGGTGAACGTCTCTACGGGGCTAGAGAGCCCCAGTCACACACAGATTCAAAATTACAGATCTGAACAAAAGTACGCTGGAAATAGCAGAGCCAGTCTGGCTGAAATATCAGCCAGCATATTTGAGACAACATCTAAGGAAGTCTTCTGACACTCATATATGCTTCAGTGAAACAATGCATTTATTTTTTTTTCTTTGTAGGACAGCAATGGCAAGAAGCTGCTACTCAAAAGTGCTCTGTCCCAGAATGTGTGCACATACAAAGAGATGTTCTATCAAACAGCACTGATTCCGGGCTGTCCTCATCATACCGTCCCTTATTATTCCTACCCTGTGGCTGTGAGCTGCAAGTGTGGTAAATGCAACACCGATTTCAGTGACTGTGTTCATGAGAGGGTTAGGACAAACTACTGCACTAAGCCACAGAAGCTCTGTAACATGTAACCTTCCAACAGAACGTGGTCCAAATGTACCTCTGCACACAACTAAGTGAAAATAAAAGTGTATTTCATAATAGGTTTGCAAACTGGTGTGCACAAAGTTTTATTCAAACATGCATCACTAGTTACTTCCATTAACTGGATATTAACAAGAGCAGAGTCCATTAACAGGACTGCAGGTTTGTTTAGAACCCACCTGTAATTTACTTAAGGGAAGAAGGAGGATAATATAAACTTTTGCTCATAAATCCCAGGTATTTTGTGAAGAGATACTCAGAGACAAAACATCTGATCTATTTCACAGTTTAAAAAAGGCAATGCATACTCTTAGTATTGAATATTTTAATTAGATTTTGACATATACTTACAGCCTTCATATAAGCACTGGTATTTTTCTATATATATGTAATATTGCATTTTGCATTTTTTGAGTGAGTGTAGTCCACTGGGACTAAGCCCATACAGTTTGCTTATCTCCACTATACGTCATCACCACTGCTGCCCAGACCTGTGTTCGTTAGGCATTTCATGTCTGCACTACTGGAGGAAGCCCTCTCTTTTCCATTGAAGTACGTTGTTTGAAAAACTTGTCTCCCTGTGATCAATGAAGAATCAGTAAAGCTTCAAATCTTGCTTCAAGTTTGCTCTCCATAAAGGAGTACAATGCCATCAAACTTAAACCCAGAAAAAAAATCTTTTTGCCCGTGCAGGTCAGCTGGTCCTTTGTGAGCTGGGTGCCCCCTGTGCGCTGAGCACACACGGGAGAAGCGCAGACCCAAGAATAAGGAAATAAATGTAAATTAACAAATGCTTCCTGTCCACTGAGAACTAGCCCTTTCTCACATAGAGGGTAAAAAGATTATGAAATGGCAATATTATTATTCTTTTGCAGCAGGAATCATAAAGACAATATAATCTAGTCTGCCATGCTAATTGCATGTAACCTTATTCTCATGCACAGGAGCAAAGTCTGAATGGTAATTTCAGCCTACTGATATACTCATTATGGAGCTCTAACACTGTACTGCATCAGTTACAAGAAAAGAAACATCTTTTCTGACCAACAAGATGAGTTTTTAACCTGACTAGAGTTTACTCGGATTGAAATGCAAAGCATATAATGACAAACAAGAAATTGTCAATGTGTGGAAAACTATCAGATTCCTAGTTAATACTACATACTGTGTTGTAAACTCATTACTGCTGATTTTTATAAAATTCTACTAACTTCCTGTCCTGGGTTGAGAGACACAGGACTAACTTTTCTTCTAATTCTGGGGAAAACTGCACTTCTAGAAGACTCTAGTGTCTGAATTTGTGAAAATATTTACTCTATAGCCAGCCTGGTTCTGTGGGATTCAAGGTCTTAGTATTTTGAAGCCTTGCCAGGTGCAGGGATGAGGAGGAGCAAGGCCTGGGCGTTTGACCCAGGCTGGCCAACAGGATTATTTCATACCATGACCGTCACATGCATTATAAATTAGAAAAGTTTGCTGCGTAGCTCGCTCTCCCTTGATGGCGGCGGGTCCAGACAACTCCTTGCCCCGGTGCTGGACCCTGAGGCCTTCCCTTCCTCCTGAAGCCATTGCGCTCGCAGTGTCTGACATTAGCTGGGAGTGCACAGCTTCCTGCTGAGAGAATGGGCTGAGTATAATTCTTGTATATCTTATACCAGTATTGGGATTAATACTGGTTCTTTAGTATTATTGTTAATTATTTAGTCTTAGTCCATTAAATCTATTTATATTTCAACCCTTATGTTTCTTTTCTGTTCCCCGATTCCCCTTTCCGGGTGGGGAGGGGTCATCGGGTGATAGAATAATTGTCTAAACGGCAATATATTGTTATGGGTTTTCTCAAACCATAACACTTCCACGTTTATATTAAATTTTACATTCAGAAAGGCCATTAAGATGAATCAAAGTACTTAAAACAATTTAATCAAGCTGAAAATCAAAGCCATGACATACAAAATGTGAATGATCTAGAATACTAGAAAAGAAATGTTCCCATCTCTGGCGAAGAAATAGTAATCTCCTGTCAGCTTAACTGAATTCTCTTGAGTTACCAGGGTCAATTTAATCGCAACACCTAAAAATACTATTGAGATGCAAGGTAATTTTTTTCTATTTATACAAATGCATTTTTAGAAATATGAGTGTAGCTCCCAATAAATTAGATGTTCCATTCACACTTTCCTTAAAATAGTAAAGGAACCAGAATTCACAGGATACAAATATGAAAGTTAGTTTTCTCAGAAAAATCTTCCTTTCAATTTTGCCGTTTTCATGAATGTTCCTGGAATCTGAAACTCTATTCCAAACACCTTAATTTTATTTCAACTGCAGCAAAGCTTCCGTGAAAGACTAAGAGAATCTGCTAGGTGGCCCTCCTTGAGCAGGGGGTTCGACAAGATGATCTCCAGGGGTTCCTTCCAACCTCAGCCATTCTGTGAAAGAGCAAAAGCTTTGTCCAGGACAACTGCTATAATAAGCTGACAGTATTTGTGTGCTTGTCACAGATTCTACACAAGGCGTAAACTGTAATTGTCATGTGCATAGTTTGGTGATAAAGAAATGCCTTTGCAAACAAGGTTTTATAATTTAAATTCTCCAAAATCATCGTTTAATAGAAAATCCAGAGGATTTTGCAGGAACAGTAATAGCCCTACTTCTGTGAGATACTCCCCTTACACCGACGGTTTAAACAATCCAGTTATGGCTAGATATGTACACGACTAATTCTACAACTGCTGAACCAAGAGAGGTTGATTTCAATTAAGCTACAAAATACTTCCTGGTAGCGATAAAGTCTGGTATTCTCTGGCCCCCAACACAACTGTAAAAACCATGTGGTGCCAGCCTGCAAGAGCTGCAGACTCTCAATTTCTCTGCAAAGAGCTGCAACACAAATTGCTACTCTCTAGTTTGTGAAGAGCATAGAGAATGATAGGAAAAAGTTGTAAAGTAGGTATTTACCCGAGAAAGCAGCAACTATGTTACCTTGTAAATGGCAAGGAAACAAAATTTTCAGCTTTAAGGTCAGATAGTGCCCTCTGAAGGTGCCTGAGCCTTTAAAAAGGGGTTTTAGCACACTGAAATTTAAGTCAGCTTACTATTAAGCAGCACTTGCACTTAGCAAAATAAAAAGAGGAACCAGGCCTCTTTACAGCAATGAGCAGCACTTCAAGGTTGTTATAACACTCCCTTATTGCGGGGAATGACGAGTCAGTCTGGTGTGCAAACACCAGCAGTCCATGGTGAACACCTGTGCAAAACCACTGAGTGGAAAACAACTAACATAAATTCTTTTACACTTGAGAAGAATCCAAATAAAGACATTTGGGTTGTGTTAATGGATCTATTTCAATATACATTTACGTGCCCGCGGAGCACTAATATGTGTTCAACTGCAACACCCTCAGGTCCAGTGACAGTAACACGGGGATGATTCCTCGGGGTCAGGTGTTTGTTTACATTTACTTTATCCTGATATGCCTTTTCACATAACTTAGCAATGGATTTGCCGAGAATCCTAACATCCTTACCTCTTCCCAACATCTCTGCTCTGGCGAGGAAGGAGCGGGAAGGGTGGGAGCGCAGAACAGGGGGTCGGCTCCTCGGGGGGGGCTCGAGTCAGACGCTGAGGAAAAGTTGTCCTTCAAACGCCACCGGCCTCTTCGATCCCGGCGCTTCTGTGGCCTCTCCTACCTGCACCGGCGGCCCGGTGCTCGGCCGTCGCCACGCTGCGGTCGGTCTGGAGAAGCACAATCCCAGGCGAAGTAACATGTCGGAAACCGGGGAAGGGGAGCGCAGCCGCCCCCCGCGCCTCGCCGGCTCCGGGGCTGACCGGCGGCGGCAGCACCGCCCAGCCGACAGGGGGCGTCGCCGCGCGATCCTTCTGCCGGGGGGGCGGGCCCGCAAGCAGCCGGGCGGGGCGGGGCGGGGCGGGGCGGGGCGAAACCGGGGCCTCCGCCGCGCGGCCCCACCGCACCCTCGGGCCGGGCGGCTCCCCCGAGAGGCGGGCGCAGGGACCCGCGGTCGCCGCCCTCCCGCCGCTCCGCCCTCGCCGCTGGACAAGGTGCCGCCCGCGCGCTGGCCGCAGTGCCAGTAGCCAATGCGGAGCGAGCCCCGCCCACTTCCCCGCCCCGATGGGCGAGGCCGCTCTGCCACGCGCGTCCCTGAGGCGAGCCACGGGCAGGCAGCAGCCGCCGGGTAGGGTTTGGCCTATCTTCCCTGCACTCTCTTCGCTGACCGGGACCTGTTCCTTCACCCGGAGCCTGCGGCCCGGCGCCGGGGCGATCACACTGCCGAGGGTGACGGGAGAGCTCTGGGCAGAGCCGGCCCGCAGCCTGCGCTCGCGCCCCGGCCGGAGGAGACCCTCGCTGTGAGGTCGGCCGCCGCCTCGCCGGCCTCTGCTGGCGCTGCCGCCGCCGCCGGGTGACGGCCCGGACCGGTGGCCAGCGGGTGTCCGGAGCGCCAGGATGCAGGAGGTGAGGCAAAGGCGGCCCTGCCGCGGCGGGAGGGCCTGTGGGACCGGGCGGCGCGCGGCGGCGGGGAGGGGACCGCCCCAGTGTGAAATGGGGGGTATGGGGGGGACTGAGGAGGGCACAGAGACGGGGTCTCGCTGGTAGCCGCTTATTTCAGGTTATTTTTATTAGAAAGTTGGTTTAAATTCAAGACAGAAAAGGTGATAAAACGCCACTTCAGAACACATTAGACTAAAGGGAAGTGAAAGGTGATTTCAGCAACAAAGTTGGGTGGTTTTTTTTCTTTCAAGGAAAGCTGCCATAGAGGTAATTCTGCTACAGACTTTGCAGCGTAAACCCATATGCCATTTCCGTCCAAAATCAGAATTCGTGCTATAGAAACAAATACGTTACATTGGAAGTGGTTTGTGTTTTGGGGAACCTAGTGGCTGGAGCACCATTAGAGAGGAAGAAGTAAGATTGAAAAGCTTTATTTATATTTTCTCTGAACAGCATCCTGTGCTATTAATCAGTAGCCTCCAAAGGCTGTAAAATACAGCATTTGAAGGCTTAAGATAACTCAATTCCTTGTTCAATGCATACAATATATATATATTTATATATATATATCTATGAAAGAGGAGACCTTACTGCCATTTTCCAGTATTTAAAGGGTGACTACAAAGAAGATGGAGACTGCTTTTTTACAAGGAGTCAGATGGAAAAGACGAGGGGTTATGGATACAAGTTATTCCAGGGGAGATTCTGACTGGACAGAAGAGGGAAGTTTTTCACAATGAGAACAATCAGCCACTGGAATAATCTCCCCAGGGAAGTGGTAGATTCCCCAACATTGGGACACTTCTAAGATTAAGTTGGAGAGGGTCAGGGTGCTGGGCTGTCTTCTCTAGACTGTGCTTTCGCCAAGAAAGGTTGGACCAGCTCATTCTTGAGAATACCTTCCAACCTGGTATCCTATGATTCTCTGAAATATATTTTGCTATAAAACTATTGCTTTCAGTATGAAGAAAAGTGAAATATGAATCTTCATTGTAGGGATATTACAGGGCTGTGCTTCATCAGCTTCTGTGCAATCTCTGCAAGATATCAAAGCTGGCTGAGGTTTTCCTGTAACAAATGAAGCTCCCACTGAAGTCAGTTACTTAGAAAAATTAGACAAGGGAAATGTGAATAATGATGTTTAGAGATCTCATAAGGGCATATTTACGTCTTTATGCTTTAGAAAAAACACGAGGGATTTGATCTTTTGGCGCTTTCTTCTTAAACAGGTACAAGGGACAGGACTAAATGGGTACTCCTGTTGATTTATACGGCAGTTACTATGTATCTGGTGCATACAAACATGGGAGTCCGTTAATTAAATCCTGACGTGCAGCTCTGGAGTGTGAACTGTATTTGAGGAAGTTTAGATACTGGTTTCCATTTAGTTACTGCTGAAAAGCTTTCGTATCGAAGGCATATGATGTAGTTGCTTGGAAATTATTTTGTACTGCTGACAAAGATCAAAGATTTTGCACTTTCAGGAGCTGAAATAAAAGAGCAGTAGCACAATAAACTGGGTGTTATATATCCAGTTTTGATAGTCGTAATCCTGCCTGTGACAGTTGAGCATTTAAAAAGGCCTGCTCAAGCTAGTCGATGCTAATTGGAGTTGTTAACTAGCTGTGATCTAAAAGCAACAGGAAAGAATTCTTACAGTTTTGACAGGGAAAGAACAGCTGCATTTTCTGTCCCTTACTGAGTTACAAAATACTTTTGGCTATTAAGATGCATAGAAAACAGCAAATATATTATGCACCTCACAACAGCAGGGAACAGCAAAAAAGGCTGTATCTCTGGATTCTGTTAAAGGCATTAGTAGATGCATAACATGTTGATTTCCAGCTTAAATTACACCAATAACTTAGAGAACTAAACCAGTAACTGGTATATTCTGTTTCTGATATGCACTGCAGGTATCCCCTATACCTAAATAGCAGTAAACCCTAGGGTATAAGCAGTAATTGTGCTCAGAAAAACAAATGCACTGTTCAGAAGATTTAAAAAAACCACAAACCCAAAACACTTCAGCAGACAGTTAAGTTGTTCAAGTCTGAATTTATAGAAGGTTTCTTTGTACCACTCCTCCCTGTTTTCATAAGGCTGTTTTTGTATGTCTGGGGCAGTGGGGTACTGGGGAAGCAACAGAAATTTCTGCAAGCTGCCTTTTTATTCAGTCCACCTCAAAAGCAGGAGAGGGCATCTTCTGACTTCTTAAAGAAGCAGTAAACAAATAAAGTAGTAAACTCTGCTCCTATCACTACATTCTGGTGCTACAAATTTGAAGAATTAAAGCCAATTATACGTAGATATGTTTAAAATAAATACTGTCATTACAAAGGGGTGTAACAGAAGGAAATAGCTTTATTTGAACTAAATTTCTATTCCTATAGGGCAATAATCTTGGAAGCTGAACCACTGGCTTCCCTATTGTGCTATTTTTATTGGTTTTCCTGGAAGGCTGTCTTGCTCTCAGTGCCAAAAATGACACTATACACAGGTTTCTTCTTTCTGTCAGCGTTACCTTGTGAGAAAACACACCAGTTGTATACTATGCCATAATCTATTTAGAGCAGAACCAGTTGCAGGGAGAGTCTTAGGTGTACCGGGAATCCAGGAAATTGCTTTGGCTATGTCAGTTGTTTGCTGTGAGAAAGTTACTTTGGTGGTTTCAGCTTGAGACCCTCTGGGATTTGCTGCCAGTGTCATTCTTCCTGTTGAGCCTTCCTTAGGAGCAGACAGCAGATGGGGGCTTATTTCCTAGTCTGATGTTTGCAGAATAAGGTCCCAGGCCCTACTTTTACATGACCATGGCATCCGTAACTAATCGGCTGTGAACAGAGTGAGACGAGCCCAACTCTGCTTTGGTGTACAATAAAATGTCTCTCTGTAGCTGGGCCCGGAGACTGCTCGGTTGGCAGCACCTGCTGCAGACCCAGCATTTAGTGCACAACTCTGTGTCACAGCTTGTGGTTGAACAATTTGAACAGAGAGATCCATGTAAAAAAAGACAGCAAGATGTGTCAATTAAATCAGATACATGAAACAGCAACACTATTTCCAATCCTGAAGTAAAAGAAAAGTGATGGGAATTGGCGCTTCTTTGGGAAATGAGAGAGAAATCTTATAAGAGATGTATATTCCATGCAAACACATGCACTAGAATGCACTCATTTCCTGAAATCCTATTTCTGTTTCAGTGGAATAAAGACCCCCTAACTGGTAAATGCCAAGTCCCATTAGACATCATGGACTATTTCAATGAGCTGAATTTTTTCCCATCATATATGGAACAACTGCATCCAAAATCCAAACTAGTGATCATCAGAGACAGAGCTGCTATGTGGATATTGCTAGCAAAAAGCTGTTCTCTGAAATGGGGAATTATTGGTGAATAATGGCCAAAAATTAAGAGATTCTGAACCTTTGATGTAATTCATTTTCCCCTTCTGGGGACAACCTTTCTCCCTTCTAGGCTGCTTTAAAAAGAACATTCTTGCATGAATAAATATGACAAATATAAAAATATAGAAACAAACTATGTAAATGCAAGCCCTGAGGTATTTCAAGCACACAGTGTAATTTTTATACCCGACATGCACTCTAAGGATGCCAGTAAGAAGATTTACTTTATGGCTTTCTAAAAATGTCCCATCTTTCTTTCCTGCCTTATACCCGCAAGAAAGGGTGAGAGGTTGAGGTAAGAGCCCCATAGAAGCTGTGATAGTCACAGAAGCAGAAACAGAGGATATTAAAGTGCTGCGTGTCTTTCCCTGACCATTTTCACTCTTTGGTTGGCTTTTACAGGCCAGTTGAATTTTACAGAGTATCTGACAAAGCTGCTGCTTTTCTGGATATAGGCTCCACTCCTGCGCGGGCATATACAGCATATAGAGTCTTGCAGGATGAAGGGACTTCTAAAGAAAGATTTTAGCGATCCCTTTAACTCCTAGGCTTGTGTGTGTGTGTCTCAGGCTAGCTTGGGAAGCTTAAGCACACTTTGCCCTGCAATTGCTCCCAAATGACTGCCGTCTTCCCACCTCTTTTCCCCTTCCTCCTTTAGCCTTGATCTCCTTGGACATGTTTCTTCCCCCAGAGCTTTCTGCATATTCATGAAGGATCCAGTCTTAAAAAATAATGTATCCATTATCTGCATGACAGTGAAGTCAATGGCTCTACTCACATGAATTAAAGTTTGCTGGAGCAGGCCCTGAGGCATTAAGTCCAATTTTATTTAATTCTAATATGTTTGGGCTTTGAAAAGAAGAGTTACAAAATTAATCATTGGTCTTACTTCTTAAATTGGCATTTGTTCCTCTGCTAATTCTTTGTAAACAGGGGCTCAATATGAAAGGGTCTCAAGAGTTATATTCCTATGGGTTTGTGTACATTCTTGCATAGTGAGACTCTGGAATAATATGCACGCAAACATGCACATACAACATATTCCATTTGCACATACCTACCCTGCATATACAGGTACCTGCTCACATGCATGTGCTTACACAATGTTTACAGATGTGTAAACTCACAGTTGTACATATACAAACTGAAAATCAAATTAGTCTTAGATGCACCTTTGCTTTTTTCGTTAAAAAGGACATTTAAAAACCCTTTTTTGTTCACTGTGGTTTACTGTAACTAATACAATTCACCTGTTCATCTAATGGGATATTTTCCTCTCAGTATGTTAAAACACTAATTAAAATGCATTACAATTATTAAATTGGGTAGAAGAGCACTTCTTGTGAAGCTTAGTCTGGAACTCCTGGGACATAGTTGTGCAGTGAGTTTTAGATCATGTCTCTTGTGTTACGGATCGCACAGCACAGAACCATGCTGAATATCATGCCAAAGATCTAGAAGAGAAGGGATGCAATTTAGGGATCCACTTACAAAACGATTATAAAATAGTCTGCATATCAGAACAATTTGAAGGTTCTTATGGCAGAGTAGCAAGTGACTCCTTCCATCTACAAACCTCAAGACATCAGACAGCTAACATAAAAGAGATTTCACTGATACTCAAAGCCAAGATTTTATCTGTTTATACTAATTTCACTGTTCTTCTAAATGTTAAGGCCAGCATGGTAGCTCCAAACATTAATATCATTAACGTAAAATTGTGACTGTATTATGCCTAGTATTGCACCAGAAGGCTCCGAGTTTCAGAATACAGTATTCCATGTAGAAGCATAGACATCTGAATAAGAGCAGAGCATGATCCTAGAGGAACAAGGTGTCTGGAACTGGTGCTGAGCACTGTGGCTTTACAGAGAAAGCTAAGCTCTTCTCAAGACCAAGACTATGCATTAAATATAAAACTCTATTCATGTTAGGGAATTGGTTAATGAGAGGGAATGTTAGAAGCAGAGAACAGTGGAGACTGCCAGAGTCTTCAGAAATTTCTTTTCTTGCCACAGGTTGATTCTCCAAAGCAGTTAGCAGCTACCTCCTGATGCTTCATTGCTAATGATGGGAGATGAGCAATACTATCAGGCAGTTAAACCACTGAGTTCATATCCCCTACCCACACACCTCCCTAAGGAAGCTGACCAGTCGTACCCCATGAAGGGTCAGAAACAAGCACAGAAACATCTACAGGCATGTTTCTGCTGCTTAAGAGGTTATAATTTCATAACTTCTGCTGTATCTGAGGTGGGAAGCCATAGAAGAGATGTTTGTATGTCTAGTGTATCTTTATTGAGCAGAGAGGTTATTGGAATTCTTTTGCACCCATGTTGCTTTGCTGTATTTTTGAGTACACTTTCGTGTTTTATACAAATCATAGGATTGTTTAATCCCTTTTGCCCACACCATGGTTTCTATTACATACATAAACCCTTCATCTGCTTTTAAGTGTCCACCTAAGTCCACGAACTTCCTGCTCTTTGGAGCAGCTAAAGGTGTATTTCTTTACTAATATTCTGGCTCCTCATACTTCTTCAGAAGTATGCTGCGGGTTTCTGAATCTGAAGAGAATCATAGTGCACGCATGATGGAAAGTGCTTTCCGTGAAAGCCTGTGTTTCAGATACAGACTTCCCGCTCCTGCCATATCCTTGCAGTAGGGTGACATCTACTGGTGACAGCTCTGTCATGAAGGAGCAGACCCTGGGAATACAACGATGCTCACTTGTGGGAGGTGGACTGTAAGAAAAGTTATCTATGCTTTGATGACACTATTCAATGAAACAGCTACCTCCAACTAGGTGCTATGTGCTTAGGAAAGAAATACTGTCCTGAAAACTATGTAGTTTAAATCCTGTTCCTTTAACAAAATACGTACTAATCACTGGATCTGTGACCTAGAAAATCTGTTTATCCTTCACATTGAACCAATGCTACAGCCAGAATTTTCCTGGAAAGCCATTTCTATACAAAGGGTAGGTACTCTCTATTCCTTACGAAATCTAAGGAATGGGTCCTTAAAGGGCCTAAAGCATCAGTCTGCAGCTGTCTTGTAATAGATGAAATGCTGCTATAGCCTTTCACTTTTCAGATTGGTTCACGTGAACTCCACTTTCTTACTATTACAACAAAATAAGATTACCATTGGATACTTTGGACACCGTCTAAGGACACAAAATAAACTGGTAAAACAAACAAAGTCATGCAAGTCTCCTTGTGCCAATGTGGGCAATTCCCAGAGAGAAGACATACTGAAAGCGATAAGAATAGCTGCACCTTTGAGGAATGTCACCAGTTGCTGCAAAACACCTTCCACAAAACTTTGAGTAAGGGGCAGGGTACTGGGCTCAAATATAGATTTAAGAGTGAGAACATGGATTTACTCACTGTGGTGCCAGCAATTGCAATTCCAACAATTCCAACTAAATGCAGATTAGCATCAATTATGTTCTGGATTTCAACCAGGCAGTTCTATTTAAAACAAAATGGAAAGATTTTTACTCCTAAAAAAATATACTCCAACCAACTCTGTCAGATGTTCTCACTAAGCAACACAGAAACATGAAAAATATATTGCAGTCACTGTCCTAATTCTTGCATCTATGCCTTGTCTTTTGTTGGACTATTTTCACAGCATATTCCCTTTTCTAGTGAGACATCTGTAAATCTTGCCTGTCCACGCTGACACATACAGGTCATTTGCTTACAATCAGTTTTCCGTAAATTTAAAACGATCAGCCTTTATATGATAGGCCATGCTAAATTAGGAAGTTTGGGCCTTCATTGTTGGCTTACATTGTACTCACAAGCAGATTCCACAAACAACAGAAATAATAATATCTCTCTTAACACCAATGAAGTTTCTAGTCAGGAGTCCCAATGCATGATTAAGGCAGGCACTAGCCAAAAATTCAACCTTCATGGGGCTTTTAATTTAGGACTCTTGTTCTGCTACATCCTTCTCACTTTTGTTTTCAGAAGATGAAATATTGTCTCATATGGAATGCTACAAGCGGGCTTCAGAAATGAGGGCTGCACATGTTCAGTATGATGTCCAACTTAGTTCTGCCTCCACTCTGCACTATTTCATATGGATTTTCATGCCGGAATTTGCAAGGTAAAAAGGAAGTTCTTCCTTCCTTTTACTTCTAGAATGTCTCCAATTTTACTAATAATTGCCATGAAAAAGTGATTAAAATAATCAGAACAGAGGACACTTGCCTTCTTGGTATTCTCTGGACAGGGTAATCCAATTTGTTGTTCCATATTACCTTTACCGCAGCATTGGAGCTAAATGAGAGAGAGAGAGAGATACGGAGAATCAAAGAAGGGGAAACCATAGACTTCCTTCATACTGAAAGTGAGACAATAAATAACGACAAAAAGAAACAATACAGATCAAGTCATAAATTTATTCCCTGTATTAACTGCTACCTCTGGTAGAGTTCCAACTGCATGGGCCAGAATTCTCAAAAATCAGTTTCAGCTGTCTGAAGCCATAGCAGACACGTAGATTTGTATTAACAACAACATCCAGAGGTGATTTCTATCACAGTATCTCATAACAAAGCAAACAAGTGAATTTTGGAAAAGCAGATCTGCGGCTTATGAGGAAACAGTTGTTAGAGGGAGAAAGCAGTAAGTTCAAAGAGTGCATAGAGAATTACGGGCAATGTGCAAAAGCTACAACAGAGAATGCTAGACTCTTTATTTCTGACAAAACAGTGCTGGGTTTGGAGGCAGTAATAAATCAGAGTGCTTCAGAGGGTTTGTTTTCCTGTTTGCTTAGCTCCCACAAAATGCTTGGAATTCCTTTTGGGGTCAGAAATAACAGCTATGGGAGAAGGACAAAAGGGTCTGAGGTTGTGAAATGTTTCTTTTAAAGAATGTGGGAATACTGTAAGGAGCAACAAAGCTTGAGCTTGATCTCTGTGGGAGGCAGTGTAGATACAGTGTAGACACAAATAGGACTCAAGGAGTCACAGGTTCTAATTCTGATTCACACACTAACTTTCTGGGTGGCCTGAACTCAGTCACACATGTGCTTTAGGTTCTTTACCTACTTGGTTTAGACAGTGACAGGATCTGCCATATTGTAGGTCCTGGGACATGGATTGCATTTTTTTCTCTGACAAATGCAGAGAGATTCAGACCTTTCCACCTCTCATTGCATTTGTGAGCATTTATGCTTGGATTTTAATATCCAAAAGGGCCCTAATCGTCTTACCTTCTGCTTAACAAAGACCAGAAGCATCAGCTGAAATTTAAAAGCCTGGCTGTTTTCACTTTCAGAGGTAGGGACCACTTGGGATCTGAAAACCAGAATTCTGACAGACCCATCAGGAAACCAGGCTGTGAATCTCTGGCTCCATTTTAAGTTCTATTCTTAGTTCTTTAACATTTTAAGTTCTATTCTTAGTTCTTTAACATTTTAAGTTCTATTCTTTCATACCTCAGTGGGAAGCATTCTCAGTTTTAAAGGGTAACTTGACAGGAGAGTGGTAGTGCAAGGTATTAAAGCTCAGGAGGACTACTCACAGCTGAGTGGTAGTGATAGATAGTGCTGTTGGCCTTCCCCACTGGGTTTTTCATATAGTCGTCATAAACGTCTTCATAGATTTTCTGGGCTTCCTGTATTGCCTGCAGAAATCAGACTTCCAAGTGAGTGGCAAGTAAGTCTTACCCCAAATCCAGTGCAGACTTCCAGCTTGTGTCATCAACCTCCAGAGCAGAAAATTATGCCTTGTAAACTGAGGTACTGCGATTGGAAAGACAGGAGGCTTTCTGGCCTGAAGGCATTCAGAAGAACTCTGCATGGATTAGAACGTATTGAATTTGTTTGCCCTTTTCCCAAGCAATACCCTCTTATATAGTTCTACTTGATGTTCCTTCTAGATGTAAGGCTGAAACACACCTACAGATTTTCTTTAATAGAGAGGGGCAAAACCTGCTTCCCATTGTGGACTTGTGATAACACAAGCTGTCTTTGACTCCAGATAAGAATGCCAGAGAGTCTTCCTATGCAAGGCGGGTTAGTTGGTAGTGGAATCCATAGCTGCCTCACCATTATTACATTAGAAGTTGCTTGCTACTTACCACTTTCTTGCCTATAAAAGCAAATACTCCAGCAGTGACCTCAGCTGCAAATATCACCAACAAGCAGGCAAAGAACTGCAGAGGAAGACGAGAATCTTAGATTAATATACTTTGCACAATTCTGCTTTATATGAACTGCCAGCCAATCCCTCATCCTTGCCCAGGCCTCAGCAGCCCACATACTAACTGAAAGAAAGCTGGTCTGTAATAAGGGTGTCAAGTCAGATTTGTTGTAATATCGAAACAAAGGTGGAAATGGCAAAGATGTGTCTCAGATGGTAGCTTCGGAAAAGACAGAAGGTAATTCCAGGCAATATATCACATTAGACAAGCAATGGAACTTCTTCATGTATGGAAGCTCTGCAATATCACTGTGCCTGGAGATGCCACGTTAGCCAGTAAAAGGACTTAGGACATTTCACATTGTGGACATCAAAAATCTTTCCACTAATGACACAAAGCATAGGCTTTTGAATTATTTTCCTGTGCAGCCCAGGCCCTTGAAACCTTTTACTTACTGATCCGATTAAGCACTGAGATTCCCGCGCTGCTCCACAGCACCCAAAAAATCCAACTGTGGTCATGAGAGCCCCTGTTCCCACCAATACATAGAGTCCTATGAAAAATAAGAATCGGACGAGAATTTAAGAAGGTTTCTTCACCCGAAGTCTGGTACCTATTTTGTCAAATCCACACATTTCTAAGTAACAATGGCTAAGTCTCTGGCTCTCACAAAGGGCACTTGTTACACAGAAAAGTCGCTCCCACCACAAAAGGAGACCAATGACTTATTCAGAATTCTTGGAGATTCTCACGAAGACAAGAATATTCCAGTGTCATTACTTTACATATTTTTCCTCCAACATACTGATGCAAATGTCAGAATATGAGATATCATCAGCTTTTAAAGGCTACTGTTATTAGTGCATGATGATTTGGAGAGGAGCTGTCTGAAAATGGAAAGAGTCACTGAACCAGACAAATCACATCAGGTATTAAAAGAAGGTGATTCTGTGTTAATGAAGTAGAGTGTCTAAGTCTTAGAGGCCGAGACCCTTGCTTACATGACTTACAAGCAGCATCTCATGATGCACGCTGCCCTCATCTGAACTACAGGAAGCCCTCCCACCACTTTATTTCAATATGCAAAATCAGAGTGGCTCTGCAGCAGCTGGTGGCAACACTGCATTGCCTTCATGTGCTGGACATTCATAGTTAAGTGTTACGCAGTTACTGAATCATTTAGGGCTTGAGGCTACTGGCACAAGGAGTTACGTGTGTGAAGGCAAATGTAATGACCTAAAGGAAGAACAGCAAATACTGGATCATCAGGCTAAACATATTAAGAAGATAATGAAGCAATCTGGGGATGATACTACAAGAAAGACCAGGCCTGAGATGAGTACAGAACATTGGAGCTGTCAGTATAGCCCCATCCATAGGACCCTAGCTAAGTTCAGAACTTGACACGACAAAAACTGCAGAGGTAAGGGGAATAGCATTCATCACTGCCACCTGTAAAACTGCTAAAAGTACTCGCATTCAACAGGCTTTTTTTCTTCTTTTTTTTTTTTTTTTGATAGGCTTTATCTAGGATAAAAGGAAACCAGAGCACAGATTTTTCTTTCCTCATTTGTAAATTTACATGCTTGATCTGTTCTTAAGCCACACATCAACTGACCACACATCAACAGACCACAACAACTGAGCTTGTGCCTCATCCCTGGGTACAGTGTCAGCCAAAGTACAGCAGGTTCAGTGCGCTGCCTTGTCATTCTGGTTTTTGTGTTGTGCGGGCACGGTGGAGGACATGCAGAAATCGGCAGTGCCAAGCCAGGGCAGGAAAACTAGCGTCCTTTCCCTCCTGCCGTTCTGAGGGGACAGTGGAGTGACAGACTGCACACTAGAGGGCACAGCAAGCCTTGCTCCCAGCTTTGACTATGCAAACTTTTAATGAGAACGCTTAGTATTCTCCATTACCGATTTAAAATCTGACCCAAATCTGTAGGGTTAACAGCTGCTGGCAATTACTGTTAGCAGGCCTGGTGTAACCTAGACTAGAAAGACGTACAAATGACAGTTTGCAATGATACGAAAAAAACAATCATCTGGCTGCTCTGCCACACAGATGCAGCCTGCTTGGAGAAGGCAAGCTCCTGCCTGCTGCCCATTCATTGGCACATCACTGCCCAGTCACTCTGTATTGGCCAGATACCTATCCCAGCTATTGTGATCCTTCTCCCCTCCATCCTTCTTGCCCCAGTACCTTTCTTATGCCAAGGGTTGCTGCTGAGGAACACATTCTGCTAAATAACATTAAAACAACTATAATTAACATGGCATTGCCAGGTCTGTGATGCCAGATACGTGGAATTTGCTGCTGATCAGGCTGGCAGTTCATATTCTGCACTTTCTAGATTTTTAATATTCAGCATATTGTGATGTAAGAGGACTGAGCATTCTTCAAGCTAGCACTTGTACACTCACAACACTGTAGTTAGGGAGGGATACACAGAGATATATATGGCTCAGGAGCAAAGGTTGGCGCCTCATGTAAAATGACTTGGGAAAGACAAAAAACTTCTCTCAGGTGCAGAAGCTGCTGTTCAACTGCCAAACACCAAAACTGCCATTTTCTGAGATCGCCACGGTAACAAACAGACCGTAATTACGAAGATGTTTCCTGGACGCTTTTCTGCATGTCACTCCCTAATCCAGTCCCTGTATTTCCTTATTGACAATTTAGCAGAGAGACCTTTTGATCAAGAAGGCTGGAAAGAAGTCCTCCCATTTCTTTCCAGCTATCAAAGACAAAGCTCTCTGAGGCTCAAGGGTGAGACCACTTTCAGGAATTTGGGTTTGCTTTTGTCTGAGGAACAGACTTAACATTTCACTTGCATGACTCAGAGCTAAACCGCTACCTCAATCAGAACTTCCCTTTTAAGGCGTGTTACAGGAAGGACTCACATCACTCGCTAAACAAAGCTGAGCTCGCTGTGTGTCTGGCCCCACGGCTGAGCCAGCCAGGAGTTTAAAAACACCTTCTTCCATCTTCTGTTCAGGAGAGTTCATTCCACACTTTGTCCTTTCTCAGCCTGGGACTAGTAGTTGCTGATACTCGGAACGCTATTTCTAGATGGAAAAAAAATGACGACACTTAAAAAAAATCCACAAAGCTAAAATCGATTTTACTTGCCTGCTATATACACACATATGTAATCTTTCACACAGGAATGAGACACTTAAGGAGTAGCTTGAAAACAATTCAAAGGGACCAGGTTACTTCTCATCTTGCACTGTCGAGGTTTTATACCACCCAGGTCCAGGTATGCTCAACTGGAAGATGATTTCCAAGTAGGGTACCAAAGCAATAGATTCAGAAACATCCTAAATAGGGTAGGAGCTCGTATTCTTTTCCTAGTGGGCTACAGGCAGCAATACAGGCATGTTTCTGTTACCCACAGACATCATGCACCCATAGCCATCCAGTTAGCAATAGTACCATGTGCCAGAAGTAAGCAAGCTTCACTAAGCCCGGTTCCTTTCAAAAAAGCAGGATGGAAGGCAAAGCCTTAATCAGCTTCTATTCTTAAGTGCTTCCATTGTAAAATACAAAGCCTTGGCAAGGCTTCTAATTTGGCATCTACAGCACAGCCAAGAACAAAAAAGACACTTAAGAAACTCTGACACAAAAAGCTTCACCACAAAGCTCAGCATGGCAAAAGAAATGAAAGAGTCAGATCAAGACAGAGAGCTTGCTTCAGTGAAATTTTGAGAAGACTACCTAGCTGCAGCTTTTTGTGCAGCAGAGTAAAAAAGTACAAGGTAGAAAGGAAGCAAATGTCTGTGGCCTGTGTGAAATTTTATCTCTTACCTCTTCTTGCCTTTCTGATTCCTAGTTTTGTCACTTTGATCTGTGTTTGCTAGTGAAGAGGAGAGAAGGTTTGAAAACTAACTAGTCTCGTTGGCAGCAGGCAGCCTGCACAGGAGCTGACAAGAGATGAAGAGAGAATACTGAGAACAGGCATGCTGCTGTGGCATTGAGGAGGGCAAACACTGGGACTAACGGCAGGAACCTGTCATCTATATGACCACCTACAACTCAGAAACAGTTATTGCACCTGCACGAAGGACCCACAAAGGCGAGTCACTCTCAGCCCCTGTATGCCAAGGGATGAACAGGCACATTGCAAAGAATTAAAAGCCATGGGCAAAAGGTATCAGAAAATTGGCTGATCTGAGCAGATGCAGCCAGGACAGTGACGACTATGAAGGGCAGTGGAGGAAATTTTTCACACAAACACATATATTTTTATAAGCTGTAAAGAGAAACTAACACTTCTGCTTTTAGCAGTAAGGCAAGCAAGAGAACACCTATTAACAAATTGATTTCCCTGCTGGCTAAAAAATAGAAGGTGAAGAGGTGGGAAAACCCCATACTTCAGCTGTATTTTCATTTTGCAAAGAAAAAATTTGGAAAGCAGTAAAGCAGCAACTTTTCTATATACTTGATTTTTTGATTCATTCCATGGGTAAAATCATTATTTCCTGAAAGGAAAATGTCTGATGGGGACATTCCCTGTGAAAATTTCAACAGAAGAGAGTCCAATTTCCTAGCAAACTCTGCTTTGCAATTACAAGGGGAATTAAAGTTACCTGGCAATCTCAGAGCAATGTATGGCCGCCAATAGTGAAAAATGGCAAATCCACAACTCAGTAGAGATCTCTAGATTGGCATCTGTGTTTATGGCACAGAGTTCTTCCATAAGATACTGTTTTCTCAGAGTCTGAGCACAGTGGATCTGCAAGTGTGAAGAAGCACCTCAAGAAAGATAAAGGGTATTCTGTGTGTCATCTTGGATGAGTGAAACCTTTGTAATTAGCAGTGAATACAGACTTTAATCACTTAGATAAAGTAGAAGGATGGAGTTTTATAGCTGCTGACTGCAATATGTCTTTATGTGTATCAAGAGTGAGGGAGGGATCAGCACCGTTTTTAGAAAAAATATGAGTGAAATCTGCAGGACGTATTCTTTGTTCCTTAGAGCAATTTAAAAAAGCTCTCAGGGTAACATGCAAATATGTCCATAACTAATCTGAAAGAAAATGTCACCAGCTCTTTAGTCTGTCATATGGCACGGGGACAGAGTAAGAGCTGTGTCCTCGGAACCGGGTCCCTCTATGCTCCCATCACAGAAGTGTGCACCACCACCCTTCATTAACAGAAAGGGAACACAACACAAACCAGGCAGGTGGGACATTATTAATGTGAACATTGAAACCATTGTTTTTTCACACCGTTTGGCTGCCTTGGCTAGTAGAGATCTGATTTCATAGTCTGGAATAAAACCTACTCCCGGAGTTGGGTGGGTTGTTTTTTCTTTTTTGGTATGTGTTTGTTTTGTTTTTCAGAAATCTTACTGATGGCTTTGAGATGCAAATCCTGTCCAGAGCCTACTGTAGAGAGCAGGAGCAGACAAATGCACTCTGTCTCTCTGTCTGGCTTTATTTCACATAGGTTTCTTGTTTACCTGGCTGCTATGGTCACTTTCCATTTTAAATAATCTTACTTTTTCTTTTTTGGGCTGAGTAACTAACACAGAACAAACCACCAACTGTTCATGCTCCACCGAGAAAACAAGCAGCTCTGTTGGTGTAAGGGATCCAGAAGCAGTGATGACAGGAGTCCTAGAGCCCAGACCTGACTCAAAAGAGATTTTCCTGGGGTTGCATGTGTATTACAGCCTGGGAGGCTGATGTGCTCCTCCACAGAAGGACTGAGGCTCTCAAACCCTCAGTAGAGCACCAAGGAACATGTAGTTCAAATGCACTATTGGAAAGGATGAGAAACACATATTGGAATTGTAAATAACAGGCCACCCATGGACAGTTGTGTATGTTGCACATGGTGGCAAAGTCACTTTCTGAAACAGGCTTGTTACTAGAGATTACCATTTTTGTGTTAATAGATGTTTAGTATATTTATCTGTAAAACACATTTACAAAACCAGAGAAAAGAGGCAGAGTCCTCTGAAGGATGATGAATTTCTGGAGACTTGGGACTTACCCTTAATTTGAGCTTAATGCACAGATAATAATTATGTGTCTTGTGTGAATTCAACAGGTATTTCATGGTTAATCTTCCTGGAACCACAAAAGCATTATAGATACCAGCCAGTTTATAGACTTCTGCTGGCATTCAAATCCTGAATTTCAATTTAAAAGCAACCTCCCTGTAATGTAACATCTCTGTCCACTGCCTCCCCCGTCCCACAGAATAGCAGCACTTGATACATATCTTGTTCATGTGCATGTCCCAAATTCACATAAGACAAGGTATGCCAGCTATTACCTTCTCAGTAGTCTCCAGTGGCTCTGTCAGTATCTACTTCTCCCTATACCAAACGTTACCCAAGTCAGATGTAATCAACATACCTGTGTTAGGTGGATCTGTACTATCACAGTTGAACATCACTGAATCCTGTGGCAATGGATTCTACAATTTAATGATGTGAATAGCGTGAAAAACTTCCTACTATGGAAGTTGTTTATAGTGCATAGTATGATAATACTCTTGTCAAACTTCTTAGTACTTTTTATAGTTTTATCACGTCCTTTTTGACCAGGACCACATACAGCATTCAAGACACTGAGTGGACCGGAGATTTACCCAATGACATTAAAATTTCTCAGTTGGATTCTCATTTCCTTTCTTAATAATTTCTGAAATTTATATGCCTTTTTGACAGCAACTGAGCAAGGCACTTTTGTCAAGAGCAACTGACAGTGAGTCTAAGATCAGGTTCCTGTGTGGTTATAACTAATTAAAGTCTGTTAGCATTTATACTGCATAGATTATGTTATCACTTGTGTCACTTTTCTTTACTGATACTGTATTTTATCTGAGTTTTTAATACTCAGTCATTTGGTATTCTGAAATTCTCTCAGAATTCATCTCTAGATTAGAATATCCTCAATAATCATGTGTGCATACATATATTTCCGTGCAGATACCAACAACAGTTATACACTTCTAATGCTTAAATGCCCAGGCTCCGAGCCACCCCAAACACAAAACAGAATATGGCCATAATGCATGCATAGAAACCTGCAGCCCCCACAGCAGCAAAAGCCTCTGCAGATGGCTGTCTTCACCCACCCAAGTGCTGCAATGAAACAAGCCAACTCCACCAAAACCCTCTCTGTAGATGCTTTTGAAGTGACACACCCCAAAAAGGAGCTAAGGGTTTTTTTGTTGCTGTTTTTGTTTTTCGCAGCAGACAAAATGCTTTGCTTTTAGTGGCTTCATAGGGCACAATCCCATTGTATTTCCATCACTGTCAGAACGAAACATGACAATACAACACAGGACATTTCCCTTGAGATACAATGGGTTATATTGGTTTGGTTCTTTTTTTAGAAGCCACTTTAGAGACTGGCCTCCAGCGCAGAGTGAGTCTGTATGAAGAACAAAGCATGTAACTGAAGAAGCATGAGCATTCCTGCAGGTTAGTGTGCTGCTACAGCAAGAGGAAACTTCTTGAAGTCTTTTTACTTCATGCAGGACTAGTGACAGGTTTATCCCCAGTCACCTGGGTCACTTGCTCCAGGTGGCTCTTTCTGTAAAAGGAGAAGTGCTGAGCCCGTGTTCCCATGCACGGGCAGCCTGGCCAGAATCAGAGACGGCCCCTCGATCACCCACTGAGGCTGCAGGAAAGCCCAGCACTCGTGGCGATGCGACCGGGGTGCAGGGACTAGGGGGTGCAGCTGCCCAGAGGAAGGAGAGGAGGGTGTGACAAAGAAGGAAATGGCATAACTGGTGGTTCAACTGTTGCTGCTGTGAGTAACTGGCAAGCTGTTAGATAGCTACACAGGGAGAGTAGGGTGGGAGAGAGGTTTACCAGGAGGACAGTTAAACAGGCAAAAAGCACAAAGTGCATTATTGTGCTTAAATGATTAATTAAAAATAAAAAGCCTCCTGAATCTCAGCATATTGCAAATATAAAACAATCAGCCTGAGGTAGGTAGATTATTCCATTAGGCTTAACTAGGTTGTTTTGTCAGAATTCTGACTTTGTGGTGGCCTTGCCTTTACTCTGCCAGGCAGGATACTGACTCTTAGGAACTGATTGCTAGGTTTTACGATCCAGCACAGACACTGAGGACTTTTGAACAACTTTCATTTTGAGTAAGGTTTTTTTCTGGGGAGTGGTAGTGGTGGTATTTTTCCAGTGCAGCAGCTTTCGTTTTCCACTCAGGGTCACTAACAGCCTTTTCTAAATGTCCTGGTTTGAGAATGACACTAAACCACTCTTCCTCAACTGCTGAAGAGGGGACCTGCACACAAGATGACAGGAAGAAAGGCAAGTTCATTGCTTGAGTCTTAAGTACAGACTAAAGCCCCTACAATGCGCATGATGGCAGGACTATTTGATGCTCCTCTTGTAGTATTACATCTGTACACAGAGGTTCCTTTGCCAGTAGCTCTTATTTTAAAGGCTGATAAAGTTTGAGAGGTTATGGATTTTGGAGAGAAAACACTGTTGACTAAGGGTATAGTGCTTGACTCCAAAATACATGAATAGAACTATAACAAAATGAGGCACAGGAGCAAAGCATTGCCGTTTACATGGATTTAACTGCTGGCCAACTCTTGTTTGTATGGGCACCCCCTACTATGGAGAAAAACTACTAATATCCTTCAACTCCAGACATGACTTCATATCCTAAGGCATGCACCATCTAGCTGTACCTTTCAAAGCCAGAATGATCACTTGTGCTCTCACAGACCCCAAGAAATCGCCACAGCCACCCTGAAGTTTTTATCTACAACTGGTTTGGCCCTGATGAATGCCTGGACCACAGATTGGATCGCGGAACTGGAGCAAAGAGGATGTAACATAGCACAGAGTTTGTGAGCTCTGGCTGTGCAGGAGAAGCAATGCTTCAGTACTGCCAGTTATGAGAAAGAGTCATTCATATTGATTCACATTTATCAGTCTTTGTTACCATTCCTGAGGGGGCTTGTTGAGTACATACACTCCATTGTTATTGCTACTGGCAGTGATGTGACCGTCTGCACTTCATTTATTGGGGATACAGAGAGTTTGTCCTCCATGTTGCCCAAGGAACCAGAAGAGACTTTCCTCTTCATCCACCAAAAGCAAAGAGGGGAGAATAGATGTATTGAGCTGACCCTTAAAAAGTTCCTGTGTTGGTTTTTACTTCACGAATGTTCAAATTGCACTCACCAGGCACTTTGTCTTTGCTTCTGTGCTTTAGGTATTTTTAAACTTAGGAACAACAATACTACAGAGAATTAAGGACCAATTAATTATGAGACAGCAATGCTGACATCTTGGGTTCACACAAGCATCTCTGTTTTCCTTCTGGTTGTTGCAGACTTTCTTGCCCAGTAAAAAACTCACCAGAGTCTTGGTACAGGACCCTCAAGAAGGATGAGCCATCTGAGGGAATTCTTTATTCTACAGATCTTTTCCCCAGTTGGTCAGTTCAGCATCACAGACAACTCAGATAAAAGCGGTAACTAACCAGCCATTGACCTTTGCTGAAATTATCTTTTTTCTTTCTTTTTTTTTTTTTTCTAAGTACAGCTAAGAGAGGAATACATGAAACCCACCAGAGCTGAACTGCAATAGAACAGGAAAGCTACAGTTTTGCCTCAGCACTTGAAGCACAGGCATAAAAGACATACCGTGAGATGGAGTAACATAAAAATACTGTCATGCCTGCTACTGCAGTGGGAACTCCAGAAGCTGGGGAGCTACAGAAAGAGGATGTACAATTCTAAGAGGCTGCTCCAGTGTAAGACACATCTGGCAAAATGGATGGAGACTGAATGGGTCAAAGTGTTCCAATTCCAACTTTTTATGCTGTAGGTTAAAAAACTGCAAGCTGCAGTGGGCAATATGGATCATGGAACACAAAACCACAAGCAACAGAAAACTAAGAACACGTATGTGCTTGACCTCAACACTGCTGCCTGTAAGTTGTTCTTAAACCAACAAAAACATTTCAGCGGCTGGAAAAGATGAACAGGCCTGGTTGCCAAGTCATGGCCCGAACTATTCCAGGGGGCAGAAAAGACAGCTGGACTGCTGGTAAAGAACAAGGCTATTTAAGGCGACTCATTCTGGCCTAATGGAAAATGCAAGGATATAATTATCAATTATTTTAAACTAAAACAACATTTCAGATCCAGGAAAAAGAACATCACAAGGAAGCACAAGAGACAAGCTGGTTAGATTCAGCTAGCAGCTCAGTCCAGGTACAAAAAGAGCAGAATGTGCTGCTCTTTAGAAGCAAGAAAATTCGATGTTTTCCACAAGATGGTGATTCTGGACAGTGCTTCAACCTACAAAGCAAACTCTGAATATAGCTGCAGTGTTGTTCCAAGCACTGACACAAAGCTGATCTGATCAGAGGGGGCTTGGATTGATTATCACAAGCCAGCCCCAAAAGCAGTCAGTGGAACAGAGCTACATAAATTATTTTTAAATATATGTATTGCCGTATGTTTGTATCTCCAAGTCATACTGATGATATGCTTTCTCTTTCAGCCCCCTGGGCAGCTGCTTCTTGTGTACTGGAAGTGCTCCATATTAAGAACTCCTATGCAAAATTCTGGCTGTCACCCAGAATGCACAAACATGGAGGAAACACACAAAGCCAAATAAACAACAATTTTGGACTCTCTGTGAGAAGGGACCAAGACTCAACTGTCAAAGGGGACTCAGAGCTAAAACCTCCTAGAGATGTAAAGCTCTTTAGCATGACTATCAAGTGCAGCCTTGTGTACTGCAAAAAAACACCATTTACTGAACTTACCACCATTCTTTTACCGTTGTCTTAGTCACAGATTGTTAACAGCCTCAGACTAGTGAATGGCTGCCCATCAGATGCTCAGAAGTCACAATAGCATTTAACATGATTTATAATGAGGGAGACCAGCAGATTTTTTTTTTTGCTTTTCTTTAACAGGAATGCTCTGCTCAGAGCACAATGCCTATTACAAAAAAAAAAAA
Organism: Gallinago undulata; assembly: GCA_026546715.1. Taxonomy (NCBI): domain Eukaryota; kingdom Metazoa; phylum Chordata; class Aves; order Charadriiformes; family Scolopacidae; genus Gallinago; species Gallinago undulata. The sequence continues at coordinate 7,281,440 of JAOTQQ010000013.1, forward strand.
AAGCCAAAGCTTTGCTTTAGAATTCAGTCAAAGTGCAAGTTTAAAAGAATTCTTAGCATATTTATGCCCTGTTCCTTATTACTTCCTCTGCTAGCGGTTACAGCACACAGCTCTATAAATATGTGTGACAGCCTAATAGTTGAATGTCACGGTGTATGATGAAATCTTTATAACATTCCCCAGGACTTCCCGAAATTAACAACTCTGAACAGCTTTTGTAATTCCTATTCAGGACTGAAGCAAATTAAATCTTTGAGAGATTTAAATACACATGCACCAATGAATATCTTGTTTACACAGTCTGCGCTGCAAAGCTGTGAAATGACTGTGCTGCTTATTCACATCACAGGATGTGATACTTTCTAGCTTCCAACAAACCAGCAGTACTTGATTTTGAAGGCCAGAACATCCTTCTGTCTTCTTGAATCTCCTGAGTCAAATGCAAGTGTACGAGGCAGAGACAAGTTCCAAGGTACAGCATAGGAGATTCAGCAGGTATATGCTGCTGATGTAGCAGCTCAGATGTTAGAGAAAAAGTAAATCATACTTCCTGGCTCTCTTTGTCAGGGGAGGTGCCACAGAGTATTTTACAGTAACTCTCAGATCAAATTTTCATCTGAATGATTTTATTCAGCCTCATAAAATTCCACAGAAACTTTGCTGGACATAACATTCTACCCATCTGTTCCCACAGGACTATACAGCCAGCTCTGTGCCTCTAGCCTGGTTGCATATATTAAAGAAGCTTGGGGTTAGGTCTGTGGTGTATCAGAGCCAAGGTTTCCACTAAGAGCATTGTGGTATTAAAGTAACTGCACAGCCCAGGCAATATTCCTGTGATGGTAACTGACTGCTTGGGACAGCAGTCAACTTCCGCTCCTGGCCGCCCTGTCAGAATGGCTTGATGGACAAGGCAGGACTGGGTAATCATTCATACTTGGCATTTGTAGATGGCAAAAATGTTTTCACCAGTTGGGTTTTATTGAGTGAATCTATCCAGGAGTGACATATTAAAACAGAAAAAAATCTGACTCTTCTGGTGGAAAGGAATGTTACAATATGCCGGTGCATAGATAAGTGCAATTGCCGGCAGTTGTAGGCAGCTGCTATTTAAGGATGTCTGTAGATGCGTAGCACAGGTGGCATTTCCAGAATACCCAACTGGAAATCCTAGGGAGAAAAAAATTTATCTTAAGTGCCTAAAATTACAGATGACCAATACCATTCAGTGGGCTTGGGGAGCTAGTTGGTTCCTGCCTAGGTTGGAAAAACAGTTCTTGAGATGACTAAACACTGTTTGTGGTTTTGCTTTTCAGCTGTGGAAGGATTTGCTCTGATATTTGAAGTCTCACTGAGTGCATCTGTGTGCAGACGCAGAGAGAGCTGGTGGGCAACAGTCTTACTGCTGCATTGGTATTAGAACATTCAGAAAGTGACGCTGTTTTGTTGCTAGCAGCTGCACAAAAAACTCTGGAAGGATATATTGATGAGCCCCATGTTCCAGGAGTCTTTGACCCATCTCAACTTCAATTCTGACAGTATTAGCACAATTCACTTAGGATACGTGAGGATTGGATCAAATCTGAGAGAGGAGGTCAGTTAGGCCTAAGGAAGTTGATGCCAAGCAGAGAGAGGATGAAAGCTATCGTGCACATGACACACAGCACCAGACTGCCCAGTTTTGTGTAGTTCAGTCCAGGAATTGTTGGCCTTTATATAATTCAGTGCATAAGGTGTGTCACATGCCCCAGGATAAGACTAAAGCTAAAGGCTACTGTCATCACAGGCACTTTAACTTACCCATGAAGAAATACTCTGGAGACCTTTTGTCTGAAGCAAAGTCTGCCATGACCCCACCAAACCGCAGCCACAGACCAAAGGCAATGACAGCCATTCCTGCCAGCTGGAAGATAAACAGACCAGTCAATACTTTAGTAACTTTAGGTGGCTGGAGAGCATCAAAGAGGTGTCATGGGCACCGCATGCTTTCTTGAAACCCCACAGCTCAGGATTGTGCTGTCAGAAAATTCAGGAAGCACTTGGCAATGTTTCAAAAAATGAATTCCTATTATAGTGCAATGTACTTTTTTCTTTCTTTGAGCTCTTCAATGTAGTGGTGCTTCTGAACTTACTAGTGACTTTCAAACCTTGTAAATAAGCTCATTTAGTCATCAAAACTTGGCCTGAATTGCAAGGGGGAATGGGGTGGGGAAGTTGTGGAGGGGAAGCGAGCGCCCCTGAGAAGACAGGCTGCAAAGCCAGCGAGGAACACTCTGCCCTCCTTCCTCCTGCCCCCAGCACTGCTCTCAGTCTGGCAGTTCACAGGAGGCCACTCAGGGCCCGGCTCTGGAGACAAGATGCTGTTACTGTAGGAAAAGCCCCTTATGGGGAAGTGCCACGTGATCAGGAGCTAAGCCCTGGTGGCTTGACACACACCCCAAACGTTTAGAACAGAATAGCTTAGTTAACTTTTTTTCCCACCCTCCTAGCTGTCTCAGGACTAAATAACAGCCTTTCAGGCTGAGAGGTGCCCCCTTTCCCTGTACATACCGCAGGTCCAGCTCCAGGGTCACAGGAGATACAGTGCTGTAGAGAGACCAGCTGGACCTCTAAATCATCATACTAAACTACAGCAGACCATTTGCTGTTCCAGAACTACTGCGGCTACTCAGTTTTTAAGAAGAGTTCTGTTCAGAGGCTTACCAGAAAGAGAGGTTTGTATTGTTCTGAGAGATGTGCTGAAGTTAAGTGTGTTTGGGCCAACTATGACAGGGCATTTTTCTGTAAATCACCATGGGACTCCCTACCAGAACTAGGAGAGAAAAGGATTATTACAGTGTACAACATCTTGGATCACAGAAATGACTAACAAACAAGTGATGGATGCTGTCAAATGCAAGGCAAAATTCCCTCTAATGCAAACTAGACTGGATCAAAAATGAGTGTCAAAGGATGTTGTTTGAGGGGAAAGACCTATAGACAGTGGTCTCAGACCCACCGCATGCCAGACCCATTTACAAGTCCCAAGGTGACAGTGTGTGTCCTGGCAGGCAGTATCAGCATCACACGGGGGCAGGCATGATGTTCTGACACTTTTGATGGAGGCCCAGAGCCTGGGTCTGTAGCAACTGCACAACCTCAGCAGGGTTCACAAAACACCGGCTGCTGCCTGTGCTCTCGGCAGCCTGGCGCAGAGCTCTTTAAATCTCTCCTGTACTGCCTGGCACTTGGTTTGTCTGGCAGAGCTACAGCAAGCAAAGAAAGCAGGCAAGGATGTGGGTGAAGAGCTGGGAGTCACAGCTTTCTCAAAGAAGTGTCAAAGGACAGAGTGTGAGGGTCCCCTGCCACCCTGCTCATAGTGTTGGAACCACCAGCCTTGGGACTGCCTGAGTGCCCTCCTGTCAGTCCAGGCTTGTAAGAGCCTCTGGTGGCCGGGACGTGTTTGAAATGAATGTCCACTGCCCAGCTGAGGACATGGTTTCTTCCACCTCAGTGAAAATGCAGATAATTGTCACTTTTGTGAAACAACATAACGCAAAGCTTTGTCCTACTGAGTTGCAGCTGCAGCTGGGCAGCACCACTCTGCCCCTGCACAGCAGCACTGTGTACCCGGAGCTCGCAGCGCTGTCACCGAGGGAAAAGCATTTGGTTTAACTGTGTTTCAAGCATAAAAGAGACAAAAGCCCAAAACTGCTTGCTCCAGAGAGGCTGAACAGGATTATTTTGTGACTTCTTTTTTAAAAAACAGTGAATCAGAAAGAAAGAAAAAGACATTTAAGAAGATAACATTGGTAATTGTTTTCCAATGTGAGAAACTGGAAAACTACTGGAAGGGAGGACACAGCATGAGGGAAAGAAAGAAAAAAGAAAGCTTGAATCCAATTGTGCTATGGAACTGTGAGACTATTAAAAAGGTGCAACGAGGGGAGAATGGACATAGCTAGTGTTCGCTGGATCTCTGGAGGCTTCTGCAGCAGACACTGTTCGTAGCCACCTTCGGGTAGCTTTCAGCAAAGCAAGTGCAGTATGATTCAAGGACTTTCTCTTAGGATGAACTTGTAAAAGCAGCAGCTGTTGGCTCACTATTGGAAAGTACATTATTAAAAAGCCTGGTGAACTGGTGAAGGTGTTCCGCTGCATGGGATGCTGGGAGAGCCTCTCGCAGGCTCCCGTTGGTTGAAATCTTATGCTTGGTCTTTACCGGTTAAGAAAGAAGTTGTTATTTTCTCAGCAATGTCATCTCATCTCAGGTACCTGTTTTCCCAGGAGAGCTCTGTCTTTACAGAAGCGAGTAAGACCCGGGAGTAGCGCCGGGCACTGCTGGGGCTGCCCGTCCGGCACCGTTCCCCTGAGGGACTCCCCGCCCGCGCCCGGCGGGGCCGCGCTGTCCGGTCGCCTCCGCGGGGACCGACGGCGGCCGCGGACCAGGGCACCCGCGGCAGGTGCCGCCGGCGGCTCGGTCCGTCCCGTCCCATCCCGTCCCGTCCCGGCGCTCACCCAGAAGGTCAGGTTGAAGATGAACAGCAGGATCTTGATGCAGCGCATCCCCCCGCGTCCCGAGCCCATGGCGGGCGCCGGCTCCGGCAGCAGCTCACGCGGCGGCTCGGCCCCACTCGCCGGCGGCTCCGGGCGGGGCGGGGCGGGGAGCGGGCGGCGCCGGGAGGCAGGTGCGGGGCTGGGCGCGGCGGGGGCCGGGACACGGACCCGCCCCGGGAGGCGGGGGGGCGCAGCGGTGCCTGGGGTCGCCGGCGCTCTCTGCTCCCTCTCCTCCGCCCGGACTCGCTGAGGTTCCCCCCGGCCCCTTGGGCGCGTCTCCGCGTTTAAATCGGACACTTACATTTTGCAGACACCAGAATGCCGGCCCACAGAACGATAAGCAAGATCGAGAATTTGATGTGTGAAGTCCAACGACAGCAGGAAGAGGACCATTCTCCTTAAAATTAATTTCACTCATACTCATAAACTAAGTTCATTTTCCAGTCAGTAATACTTCCACTTTTGTTCTCAAGATTTGACCAAAACCGCCAACTGTTTCTCCTCTTACATTTTTTTTTTCAGCTGCTGTTTTCACAGTCTTCAGAAAGTGTGAGTCTGAAGCTGCCTGTGTGTGGGTTCTCTGGGGTTTCTGTGTTAAATATTTCCTCTCAATGATTTAACAAATAAAGCAGCTATTTCCCATTTTGTGCTGCATTGAAGTAACCATACAGTTTTACCTATCCAGAGTGTTTCTATGATTAGAACCAATTTTTCCCAAAGTGTGTATGGAAACCATGCAAAAAGGCATAGGAAAAGATGCTTGCATCTTGTTACTTCAAATGCACTTACACTCATGATGTGGTAATACTGAAAGATGATGGAGGTGGTTTCTGTTTTCACTCACTTTTCTCATCGTTTTCAGATACTTTAAAGCCTGGCAGCATTTTGGGAAATTTATTCCAAATAGTTTACTTGAATTGTAGCAACAGAGTTTTATTAAGAATCTCTTGTTCCATTTGCAGTGAAATACAGTTTAGTAGGTGGTTGGGTTTTTTTAAAAGAAATGTTCAACCTACCTCATCACACAAAGGAAACCCTGCCATTTCCCTTTTCTGCTTCAGAGTGATGCTGTGTTAATGGGTATCGACCTACCAGGTCCAATGTATTCCTTCTAAAATAACAAGAACATGAATCCATTTGTATAGTTAAAATATCTTAACAACAATGAGATGTACCAAACATTAGGAAAAGATTTCATTATGCTCCAACACATTTGAAGCAATAAAAAACCAAAAAGAGGAAGCAGTTTTGCATCGGCTTATGATGGCAAAATAGGCAGTTTTTGAAAGTCCTTTATCAGGCTTCTCTTCTTTAGAAATTTTCATGGTAATTTTCTCTAAAAGTTTAGGAATGGAGCATTCAGCCTTCATCAGTAGCAGGTCTTGCTACGTAATTCTTGCAGTGAATGAAATCCAGTTGAACCGACTAATTTATCAGGAAAGTTTTGCTTTTTCCAGCTAGCAGTTTCAGCTGGTGTTACGAACAGTGGCATCAGCTTGATATTCTGCCCCAGGGGCCTTGGCTTTTCTGGCCATTTGCTGTTGCAGATACTTTTATGTTAATATTCCATTGCTTCCAGAAGAAAGTCATTCAGGGACTTCTTCTCTGGAGACGTTCAAACCCTGCCTGGACAAGTTCTTGTGCACCCTGCTCTAGGTGGACCTGCTTTGGCAGGAGGCCGGATGAGGTGATCTCCAGAGGCCCCTTCCAACCCCATGTAATTCTGCGATTATGGTGACAGGTTGTCTAGCTCTTTTGACTCTATTAAGGACGGGTGAGATCATTTGATGTAGACCTGATTCAATCTTTTTTGTGATTTTTTTTTTTCTCTAAAGCATTTCAGAACTGGTCATTAGCTAAATGTTTCTACCTTATTCTTTCTCAAAAATGTGTTATGGTGAGGGGGCTATGGCAAGGGGGGCAGCAAACTGCCCATGCACTGAAAGTGCTAGTCCAGCTCCCCTCACTAAGCCTTTTAAGCCCAAGTTCTTGTAGAGGTTCTGTAGCACAGAATGGCTCTTTCTCCTCAAAGCAGATCAAAAGATCATCTTTAAAAATCTGTCCCTTTAGAGTTCCACAACTTCTCACAGCACGTGGGGTCTGTCCCTTTCTCCCCAGCCTGTCCCACTTGAACTCCCACCTCCCCCTTCCCACCACACGGGTCTCGGCTTTCCCGGGAGGCGCTTCCCGGCGAGGTCCTGCCGTGCCCCATCCGGGGCCGGGCGGGGCGAGGTGGCGGCACCGCAGCTTCTGGTGGAGCGGCTCGGGTCTCTGACAGGCCCAGGGAAGGCCAGGCGGCGGGCGGGGTCTCTCTGCTGCTCGGGCAGCCCCCGGACCCGAACCCCTTGGCTGCAGGACGGCGGCAGAGCACCGGCCTCTGCGGCACCCCCTTCACCCGCGCGCTGCCCTCCGCCGCCATCGCCGGCCGGCCCCGCGCGCCCCCCGGCCCGCGCCATCCCGCGTGCGGCAGCGCCCTCTGCTGGCGGCGGAGGTGCGTTCGCGGGGCTGCACTCCCGTGTCCCGGGGAGGGGGGGGGCGGCAGCGGCTGCCTCGAGTCGTGGGTCCGCCTCAGACCCGGCGCATTCACTGCTCTAAAAGTACCGGCCGCTCTCGGGACACTGCGCCTGCGCCGCTCCGGTAACTAGCGGCGCCGCCACCCCGGCCTTCCCTGTAGCAGTGCAGCAGGTCTTCTATCCATTAAGAGATTACTGAGAAAAACTAGAAAGGTGATAAATATTTTCATTTCGTAGGCTATTATGGAAGAAGTCAATATAATTAGTGAAAGAAGGGATTCCTATTTTTGTCAATAGGATTATCAAATTGTGAAGTAAACAGTTGGCAGACAACTAACAGCATTATTTCATGAGCTGTGCTACTTTGCCATATTTGCTGTGAAGATCGTGAACATGTCTAGCTTCAAAATTAATGGATTTTATTGCTTTATATATTAAAAAGCCTTATATTATAAAAGCATCCTTTCCTCCCTAGGTTCTTACATTTTTTGATGTATATCTTAGATGAAACAAGCATATGGGTATTTGTAATAGCTTTCTAACCTGGAAATGTCTTTGCAGTTAGATTTGCAATTATGCAGATCCTGGGGCAAACACCATTTGGTTTTGGTTATTTTCTCATTGCAGAGCATGCTGGGAAACGTTTGAAAGAATTGTTGTCTAGCTTTAGCTCTAGATATTTAGATACTGCTAAACATATGGTATTATTTTTGTTTGTAATGATAGACAGATAAGAAACTATCCTTGCTTGAGCAAGTGCTATTTAATTTCAATTACTAGAAGAAAGCTTGAGCTTTTAATCCCACAAAGATTATCCCTAAACCTACTTCAGAATTAAAACATTTAACATTTCCAGTTATCCCCACTGGCCTCAATTTTACTGTTCTCCTTCTAGGTCTGACCTACTCTTCCTCTGGTTTTCATCGTCTTCCAAACTGTTCTCTGCTCACCCATTGACATTTGAGAGAACAGGAGGGCACAAGATTGTTATTTCTTTCTGGTGTTCATTTCTTTCCGGTGTAAGCATGCATCTACAATACAATGATTCCAGTTTTATGCTACATGAACAGCGAAACTTTCACATTCATGCTTCTTATCTCTGCAGAGGAGATTGAGGTTTCTCTGCGTGCTAAGCTCCTGTTCAAGGTCCAAAACAGCCCTTCAGAGCAGCACGGGCCAAGGAATGAGGAGGACCTCCCTTAAAAAAAAAATCTTATTTCCTGGCTTAGAAGTGTGACATACATGGATCTACAACTGGCACTAAATTCCAAGCAAACTGCCCACAAACCATAATGGACTCCCATTCTGACAGGGACAATGAAACTTGCATCACACCATTGGCATCTGTGTTGCTGTTTCCACGTCCACTGAGTAATTGCTGGAATGCTGGGCCTGGCCATGCTGCCTCTGGCTCAGAACAGCTCAGGAATTGCTCCCTGACTAAAAAGAGGTCAAAAGGGACTGTGCTTCTCCAACTCTGTGAGCAAATAGTCTGCTCCTTTGTTCCCTTTCACGTTTTTTAATTTTTTAAAATATATTTAGTTGCTTTGTGTCAGGAACTTGCACAACAGATCAGTCTGCAAAGCTTACACGAGGCTGTTGAGAACTGTGGTTGGATCCCCCAACAACTGCACTGGCCGGTTTTTCTCTTTTTAGGAGTGCCGAGGATTTCCCATGCTTCAAATCCTGGCCTATCTTTGAAAGCTGCTTTTCAGAAAAAAGCATTGCAAGTCTGTAACATCATTGAATCCTGTAAACTACTTAATTTCTACAGCAAGCATGATCCAGGTATTCTTTCTAGCATAGAACCATGGAATGGTTTGGATTGGAAGGGACTTTAAAGATCATCAAGTTCCAACCCCCCGCCATGGGCAGGGACACCTCTCACCAGACCAGGTAGTCTGCCTTTAAAGGCATCTCCCCTTAATGGCCATCATGGGAATGAGGACAGAACAATATCTCATTTTCTTTTCTGTTCTCTCCCAGTAAGCTGCTCACAGTCCCCGTTTTCGTATGTGATCCTTAGACTCCCTCTCTGTGTTCTCTTTTGAGACCTACTGTGTGCTCTTTCCCATCATAACTGAAACTGTTCTGGAGCTAAGGCAGATTTCCTCATGGTAATTATCCCAAGAGGAGCTATATTCATCTTCACCATGCTGCTTTGCAAGGGAGAACATGCTGGTCTGAAGCAGTAAACACTTTTCCTTGACCAAAAAGGGGAGGATGTTTTATTTTGTTTTTTATTTTATTTTATTTTATTTTATTTTATTTTATTTTATTTTATACACGGCATGCTAAAAAATAATTGTACCTTAGCATTCCTTCTGCCACTAGTAAGAATGCCCTGTTCAACCTGAACCCTATCCTTCCAAAATCAGTGTGCTGCCTTTCACTTTGAAACAAAATACCACACGGTAGAAGCTAGTAACCTTGCTGAATGTACTGCTTGAAAAAGCATAAAAATAGATCCTCACCTGTAAATGTTGTTGTAAAGTAAGATCTTACTAGTCTAAAACTGTAATATCCTAAAATACATTCTCATAGTGTCAAAGTCAGGTAACATTCAGGCAAGGCAACGAATATGGCCCCAGCATCAAGCCTTAAAAATTCATTTTATCGTTCAAATATGTTATACTGGCTATGGTGGAGAACGTGAACTAGGTACACATTAAAGAGTGTAGTAGGGAACGGTAGCACAGGATTCAACTCTGCCTTTTATGTACTCTGCAAAGTCTTCTTGGACTGCATATACCAAGAAGTGGATGCATATTTGCACATATATTTTTTCCCTACATTTACAGACTTCTCAGTGTGAAAGACTCACATCATAATCCTCATTCTTACAGACTGAAAGCCTTGAGGTATTGCCAGTGCTCCCTGGTTTTAATGCCCAGTGACATGTGAAAAGGCTGTTTTTCCAGAGCTTTTGGCTTTTCTATGTGCATTTATTCGTGGCTGGGGATACTTTCACAGGTCTATGAGACACGTCTCAAACCATCGTGAGGGCCAGCATGAAAGTGGAGATTTTCTGCACAGAGTGGGCTACTGCAGTGATCCCAGAACTGAAAGTTCTTCAGTACTTGTCTTAGCTCAGCTGTTTGGTTTAGTCCCATGTAAATCTGTTCTTCTCTTCAGGGAATTAAAATCTAATGCATAAAAAAGGGTCTGATTCACTTAATTCATAGTGGTCTGGGACTGTTTATTAGAGAAAGCTTACAAAAAGCTCTGCTAATCTTTGTGGCATAATCTAGGGGAGAGTGTGCAGTTCTGCTCTTTGCTTGGAAAGTTAACAGGGTTCCTGTACTGTGTCTCAACAGCACAAATTCAGGGTATAGTATGGTACTTGCAAGCATTGCTGGCTGTTCCAGGAATCCTCCTGGGGCAATTACCCTGGGGGTACATGTAATTTCATCCAGTTAGCACGGAGGTCCCAAGGCCCCAACTCACAATCTGCATCACAGAATGGAACGTGCTGTTGCTGCTGTCTTTATTTGAAAAATGTTTGAGCCAAGTAGGAAAAGGAAACTGTTCCAAAGGACAAAGGAAAAAAGAAAGTTACTTAAACTCAAAGCGTATGCCTCGGGATCAAGGAAGTTTACTAGACAGGTTTTAAACTGCACATTTCTGTGGTCCTTCAAAAATGCGTCAAGACTGGAATGTGAAATAAGAGAACTGAGTGGTGAAGCATGCCACATATTTTCTGCATTTCACTTTACTGACATAAAGGACAGTGATGATTTGTAACATGGTGTGAAATAACAGTTCCACCAGTGAGTTCTGTAAGTTGGGTCAGATCCTGGGGAAGGAACAAGCAATGTATTGCCTGGCATCCTCGCACCAACAGGTTCTGGCTCCAGTTCAGATCTACCTCTGGCTGGCAAAATCATTCCAGCCGCAGCAGACGAAGACCATAAGCAGCTGGGACTGAGTAGCACTTGCAGGGCTGGCATCTCCGTGTGACGGTGGGTGGGGGAGCTCAGCTGACGTCAGAAGTCCTTTAAGAGAAGTGTCTGCTTCCTCAGAACTACTTTAAGCTATGAACTGGAGGTTTAGACATTTTTCGAGTTCACCATGTAATGACAGCAAAAGATCATGTATGAACTGTACCAGGTGCTCGGTATCATAGAGAAATGCTCACTAAAACCCAAGACATATGAATATCTGAACAGGCATTATTTATTGTCTTAAAGAATGTAAATTTGTTCTTTTTGTTGGTTAAGTAGAAGAAACAAGGGAACTGAAAAAGTCTAATAAGCCCTTTTTTCTTTTTTCTATTTCACTGAGTGCCTGATGGCTTTCAATCAAAAAAGACAGCTTGTAAAACAAACAATCAATCAATATCTGGGATTAAAAAGCTACACCATTAGTAGCATTTGGTTAGTGTTATATCTGGGCAACCACTGAGTTGCTTGCTATACTTTTACTACAAAATGTGATTTTTCTCTTTGCACAGAAAAACTCTGCCTGTGCATCAGAGGACTATTTGGACACAGAGTTCAGTTATCTAAGAGAAGTATTGATTTCTGTTGCAAGGAATCTTCAACAAGATTATGGTACATTATTTTATTAATTTCATGAAGGATGTCTTTGCTATTTAATCTGTTTTACATAATGGTAATGGCTCCGCTTCCAAAAGTGAGACTCAAGTCAGCCATGTGAAAGAATGGCTTTTCTCCTCCTCACTCACAGAGTAAATTTATCTGCTGGAGCACTGCATTTCTGGTTCTGGCTTGAAAATTTCACAATTCACACCCATTTCAGGCACTTCAGAAGAATGAAGAGGAAGCCATTATGCATAACAGTCATATAAACAGATTGATGCAAGGATGTACCACTGAAGACAAGAAAAAAATAGAGTTGATTAGTTACAAAAATGACAAGAATGAGGCACGTTGTGGGAACTCCTATTCACAGACAACAAAAAGGGAACTTTAGTCTCACACCTGACTTGCTCAGAACTTTTTAAAAAGGGAATTTTGATGAAGCAAATTTTTTAAGAAGAACCAAAGAAGCACAGGAAAAAAATTCAGCCTGTTTTAATGAAAGTTTAAAAATTATTCAGCAGTAATGTTGATATCCCACCATCAGCTGCAGGATCACTGGCTTGTTTCTCAAGAGACTCACAGTTATCAGAACACACAATTTACAAAGAGGATTAATATCTAAATTATCTTCTCCAGAATTAGTTACTAGCTGACTTTTAAAGATGGTTAAAATGCCAATTGTGTACGGATTCGCTTATTTCTGAACGGAAATTGACTACAGAGTGTCCAAAATTGTGTGCGTAAAGAGATACACAGTGATGTGAGGGGAAAATATTACTGCAAAGGCCATACTGGCACACAGAAATACAGCATGAAAAATGGAGTGTATGCAGGAGGTCAGGGGAAAGAAGGTATATAAGGCTAAGGATAAAAAAGACATGAAACAGAATTTGAGGGAAATAGATTGATGCAATCATGCTGTGCTATTGTATGTGTACAACAAGAGAAAATTTCTGTCAGGAAGAGCTGCTGATCCTGGCCACAGCTGCTACTGCTCATTGGAAAGCTGCCAGAGTTTAAAATAGACTTCTACATTTTCCCAGGTCTTAGAAGTCATAGAAAAGGCCATTAAGAACAGAAAACGATGGAGTGGTTAGGAAAAATGGGGGGAAAGGTATTGGGAGTTTCATTAACGTCCGTGAACTGCAGAGGAGAATTTGAGACACCCAGTTCTAGTGTTTAAATTTGTTTGTGTAAAGATGAGCCAAATGACAGGACTCTTCCTTTGAAATCATTCCACAGCTGGATAGTTCAGGCTGTCCTTTATTTCCACTATTCCCACTCTAAATTTTCTTTTCCTGTACTTCTTAAAACAAACATTACTGAATTCCAAAAGGCGAATACTAGAAAAGCACTCTCCCTATTCTTACACTTACATTCTCAAGCTGTTTCCTTAAGCATTTACTAGCAGCGACCGATAAAAGTAGATGGACTATTGGTGTGACCGGAACCATACATATATTTGTGTATCTGGCATTTATTTCAAGTCAATTCTGAGAATTTCATAATTCTGCAATATTCAGAACTCTGCAATATTGTCTGAAACAATTTTATTAGTCCACAGCCCGTGGACTAATAAAATCTTCCCATTTCTACCTTCAGTTTGGAAAAAACAAACTTGTTTGGTGCCTGAGTGTGCACACTACTGAAGCTAAGTAAGTGTAATAGCTTAAACAGGAAGCTTATTTCAAAGACTGTGCACCACAGCCACGAAAGCTTCCAGAAACACATGCTCTGAGATGATCTAAGCATGTTCATTATTCAGACTGTGAATAGCTTTAAAAGGGCCAAATTTCTCAGGGTTGAATCAGCTAGGAAAGTAACTAAAAAAGAAAAGTAAGAATCACTTGAGCATTTCAGAAAATTTTTACTGTGGCCAAAAAGCTACTAAAAATGTAGTAGAAAGAAAAATAAAATTTACTTTGACAAGTACATATTAAAAGTTTGGAAATACAAGAAACTAAAAGTAGAAAGACCGTATTTTTTTTTTTCCAGAATAGTGGTGGTCTAAACACATCTGTATGAAGAAAAAGAACCCAAAACCAGCACCACTTCATAAGCAGATATATTTGTCATGCAAAATTCAGACATGTTTAGTACATTTTGCCATTTTGTATTTTGGAGATAAAACAGGTAATATGCCTGTGAAACTAGCCATAACTATCATTCAGCAATTTTACAAAAAAATCACAATCACCATCAGTTTTACAAAGTATTTTTCACAGTGGCTTATGTAATAAAATTCTATGGCCCTATAAAAATGTTTCAAACCAAATTCAAACCCTCTCATTTAGTCCCACAAAAGTGGAAAAAGCATGGACTAGATATTCGGAAACCACACTAGAGGGCACTTGAGTTGTTTCTTCCAGGGTAGGTAAAGGTCAGAACAGTATGGTGCTTCCTCAGGATGCTTAATCCATGGGCAGGATTGAATATAGGAATTAGTAGGATTTATCAGTATCGGGTTGGTAGAACAATTAGTGATTTTCCCCAACAGCCTACCGTGGGGGAGTAGGTGTCAATTTCCAGGTGTAAATTTTGCTTATGGGTAATGGGAGCAATGAGAAGGAAAGAATCTAAAGATTGCTGAATGATTGCAATACTGCTTTGCCTTTGTACAGGGATCAATCGCAGAAATGTGGGATATTTGGGGAGTTTAGAAGAAAATCTAGCCTCAGATAGAGCTAATGGCCAAAAAGTTGAGCTGCACTTTGGAGTCTGACCTCACTGTATTGCTCTTGGTCCAGTTCTGTGGCCTCCCCAAATACAGCGTGATGCACTAAAAAAGATTGCTTTTGTGGAAATGGAACAGACAGCATTTGACAGTTCTATAAAGTATCCATAATGAAACCTGAAGACTAGAAAGGTGGTACAGGCCTGCAAGAAGACCACAAAACTTAGTAACACACTTCAGAATTTCAGAGGTTTTGCTAAAAAAATTAAAAGAATTTTTATCAGGTTCCCAATGTGGAAAGCACACATAGAAGCCTGAGTGAAGTTTTGAGGTTTTGTTTGTATCACGGCCTAAGTAATTCATTGTTCCTCAGCAACATGCAGCAAAGACGAGGTCTTTGAACTTAATTACTGTGCATCTAATTGAGAAGCAACAATCTCAGGTCTAAGTGCTCTGGACTAGTAAGTCAGATCGTGATTTATACATGTGGCCCCGTTAAAAGTATTTTTTGAGTATTTAGTGTTTATGCGGATCAAGTCTTGTAGTTTTTCTCTGTAACCTGACGTTACTGAGGAGCTGCAGCCGTTCCACGGCCCGGCCCCGGGGCCGGTCGAAGCGCTCCCTTCAGCCGTGCCCTTCCCGCTCTTCCCGCCGCGTCGGGGAGGCGCGAGGCCAGTGCCTCCCGCGCGCCCTCGCCTCAGGCGCGCGCCCTCTCGCCCGGCTGGGCCCGCCCGTGGGGGCGGGTGGGGCTCGGCTCGGCTCTGTCCTGCCTGGGGCTCGGCTGGTCTTGGGGCAGCGCTCGGGAGCCTGCGCGGGAGCCGCGCCCGCTGGGCCAGCAGGTTAGTGGTGGCGGGGCCTGGCCCTGGGGCAGCCGGAGGGGTAGGGGTCGGCCGGGGAGGCCCGGCGTGGTGGGGGCAGCGGGGACGGTTGGCGGGTCTGGGCTTCCCAGCAGCCTGTTGAGACGCCGCTGTGGCTGCATCTCACTGCTGGGCCCGCGGCCCTTCCAGGGGTTGGTTCCTGGTTCTAGCTCTCTTTAGTCCCATTGTGCCCCTACAAATCTTTATTGTGTTGAGTATTTTAATTCCTGATTCTTCTTGCCCTGAGTTACTCTTCTCCCCACCCCCGAAACCTGTTTCTGGCCCTGATTTGTGTCTCCAGCTGCGTTTGCCCTGGGTGCTTTCTTGCATGGCATTCCTTACAGCCTTACGTGCTTAGTCCAGTTGGGTGAAGGATGCCCTGCTTCGGGGCAGGAGCTTAGAGCCAACCAAGCTGTTAATTGCATTTTTTCAGTTCCCAGCTGCGTGGGTTTCCAGATAAGCCCAGCATCATAGGAACATATGAAAATGCAGCTTTCTGATCAGAGGGGGGTGCAAGAGCCATAGTGGGAGCCAGATATATTGTCTTGGCTGGCTGTGTTTAGTTAGTTGGCTGCTATTTTGTCCTTTTAAAATTGAATAATTTGAAGTTGGGAAAACCTACCTTCTTTAAAAAAAAAACAAACTTGTATTGCTGACCTATCACTTCTGCCTTTTTGTACTTGTTTCCTCATGAATTTCAAGTCACAGTGGGAGTTTTTCCTGGTCACAGCAGCTTGCAGTAGGAGATGTTATTTGACAGTCTGACATGCACGCGTGACGTTTCTTGTAGCAAGGAAAAACTGTGCAGAGGATAAAGCTTGGCTAATAGCTGGCTGGAGGCTGTTGGACAAGCCTTCACAGGATCTGTGAACCAGCTCAGAGCTCTTTGCATTCCATTCAAATGCAAGGTGTGCTCTTTTGATCTGACTCCAGTAGCGAGCTAGGCAGCTAGGCACCTAGGCACCGGGTGAAATAAAAGTACCTCCATCTGTTTGTCCACGTGTGAGGAAACAGGGAGAATGTCTTGTGGCAGATGCTGGTTTTGCTCTTTAGAGTGTTCTTGGGTTATGCTTGGAAACCATTAATGAAATTGGTGCAAAAACCTGAGTGGAATAGAGTGAATGGGGCTACGTATCTACTTTTTACTACAGGTGTGTTGATCTAATCTGTTGCTTTCAATGTATATCCTGTATGCTCATAAGAGCACACCAGTAGAAAGCCTGAATACCGGAATCTTCCAATTTTTATTAGCTTTTGTAAATCTCCTCTTTGAGCTATATTGCAGGGTTGGTTTTTTTTTTTCCCTTTTTCTTTTTGTACTTGAGTTGCCATGAGCAATGATAAAAATATGTTCCCTTACTCATCCCAGTATGTAAAGTACTGATTAGTGCTTGCTGTGTTCTTGCATTATTGTATTGGTTTATTGCGTTATTGTATTACTGCACTAACTGATTGTGTCTGCTTAGAAAAGGGAGCTTATCTTTTAAGATTGAATAGTGTTTACCTCTCTAGGGGAGCTTTCTATGTCTAGAGTAAGAACGCATTTCCTTCCTTCCACTGAGCGGAATTTTTGCAATATATTTTAAAAAAATATATATTTTTAAAGTATATATTTAAAAAAAGTATATATTTATTAAAAATGTTTATTTATTTTTAAAGCAAATAACATGACTTGGAGTTAGTGGTGAACCTCCTCCTTCCTCAGTGTTTTTGGGTGGAATAGAGAACAGAAGTGAAAGTTTAGTGAAATTCTGGGGCACTGAGTTGGGCTAATGATTTTGTTCTTTAGCTTGAATTAGATTGTTTCCAAGAAAATCCTTTAGTTAATTGTACTTAAGCCACTTAATACCACAGTTTCTTTTGGGCTTCCTGTGCTGCTCCATGTATGGCCTGCTGCCTTCTACAGTCGGGAACACGAGCTTTCTTAGAAAAACACTGAAATTGGCACCAGAGAATGCATAGAATATGGAAAGAAAATGAGAAAGAACAACACAACAATGGATAATAAGTATTAGCCTGAACAAAATGGCTGGGTTGCACCTGCAGCTGAGGGGTGATTTAGACAGAAAGGAAGGAACTAGAGCAAAAGCTTCTTCGGAAGATAAAAGACATAATCAGTACTTTCCTGAGCTCTTAATGAAAACATGGAAGTGTCTCCAGTTGCTGAGGTCAAACATGGAGGAGATTGACTATGTATAGAAAGAGCCTTAGGACGCCTGGAGCTGTCAGCTTTCAATTAAATTACAGAATTCTGTTCTATTGTTTGAACATGTAAAAAACATGTGGAAAGCAAGCCTACTGACATCATCATGTGACAACTTATAACTTAATTTGGACAAGACGTAATTAAAAAAATTGTGCATAGACAGAGTTGGTAGCTGGTGTCAAAATTTTATTCTGTTCTTGAAAGAATAGTATTTCAGATTTTATGTATGGTATTGTTTCTCTAAGCTGCATAGCTGCAGAATATAAGGCAAATGTAAGCAAAGATCTGTGACAAAATACCGTAACATCAGTCTTTCTCTTTGAATGTTTTCAGTAAAATAACCTGCATCAGTTAGTTGTGTGTCTTAATGCATGAAAGTATGTATCAAGTGAAGTTATTGGGGTAAATGGCAATGAATCTTGTGTCAGCCATTATTTTCTTTAACATAACCTGGATAATGTATTGGAAACCCTGTAAGCAACTTACGAATGATAGCAAGCAGCAAAAGGCTGCCATAATGGAGGAGGACAGAACTAGACTTATAAATGATGGAGAGATTAGAGAAAACCTCTAAATTAGTAGCTATATCCTAATAATAACATGCATTTGAGTAGGAGTAAGCATCATCACTCATGCAGCATTGGAAGTAAATGACCAGGTACGGTTTGTAGGGAAGGTTTTGGGAGATGCTGCAAACTGCAACTGAGCAGAAAGTGCTATAGGGGACGAGTCAAACATACTGCTTCTTATGGACAGATCACAACTGGTGAGATTAATGTAACGATCAGCACTCATGCAGCCTGTTCTGGGTTCTGCTCCCCAAGAAAAGTGGGGGCTACTAGGGGATAATCCAGACCAACTTTAAGTTCTCTCTGAGTTGTAAACATGAGATAATTCCAGGATATCTTGTGCATATGTCCTACATCTGTTTCAGATCTCTGCACTGTGAACTGAGTGAACAAATACTGCAAAGAATATTAAAGTGCAGCCCAGATGAGGTAATATCAGGCTCAGAATATAGAAAAAAAATTATGTGAGAAAAGCAGGATGAATTTGGAAGCTTGCTTCTTCATAGCATTGCGATCAGAATGCTGCTTTCTGTATTTAGCTGTCTTGTTTTGATTGCTTAGAAATGTAGAAAGTCTAAATCCATTTCCTTGATTCTCACAGTTAGCAATTGAATGCCTTTTTTACAGGTCTCTTTTGCATTTCTAGGCTAGGTCGGTAACTTCATGGATTCTTGTGGAAGGTGGTGATTTAGAATGCCTTTGAAAATTATTGTCTGTGGTGCTGTTCAAAAGATGTTTGAAATCATGACTTGCTTCTGATGTGGGTTTATATCTGGTTTTCTTTCATGACTTTCACAGGTCCTTGAGAATGAATCAATTCTGGGTATTCTGCTGGAATTGAGATGTTATGGGAGAGTCCCTGTTCCCAAATCATCGATTTGTCTTTACACCCACATTTATGTTGTGTGTTGTATACTTCACAGGCATGCCCTATTGCAAACAGTTGCGTAGGTCTATATCAGTCTTTGATCTGACTCAGTATTCTGTTTTAATGCTTTTAAGGTAAAGGTTTGTTGTGTTGTTTTTTTTTTTGTTTTTTTTTTTTTTTAAGTGGTGAAAATGAGACTATCCACCAGCCTTTCCTGACTTGACAACACCACTGATGATTGCCAGCTTTTCTTGATCCTGTGCAGGCAAGGAAGTGGATATCCCATTAAAACAATGCTTATTACTGAGCATTTTGAATTCTTTTTTCCTGAGCAGTAGCTTGGGTTTTGGTGACTCTGTAGTGAATTCTGGTCTGAGTTCAGATATCTGAGGTACACTTGGTCCCATATTATTGGTGAAACTGCTGGCTAACATTTAAATGTGTATTGTATCCTGTCTGATAAACCTGACAATTTGCAGCTTCCCTGTAATGGCACTTAGTGCAGCAAATATTTTTAAATCGGTATCATCTGTTTTGTAGGGTTTGTTTCTTTCTGGGTAACAAAATCCTTCCATGTTTGCAGAGGTTAGGGCTTTTTTGGTCTTTGCGAGAGTTACAAAGTATTTACTAAGGATATAGCCTCCAGTGTGGGCAGAGGTACAGTAAAAAGAACCATACGACTGAATTGAGATCCTCCAAATAGGAAAATGGCTGGAAGCAGCTCAGGTCTCTGCACTGAGCTGTTAAAGTTGAACTTCCAAGTTTCTAATCAAAAGCTGAAACCAGATGGAAGTGAAATGTGAGGAGTAATATGAAAAATATGTTGCAGAGAAGATCAAATGCAAGAAGGAGAATGAAAATGTTCTCAAGTGACTGCAGAGTTCCTGCAGAAGCAGCTTAATAGGAGAGTAACCCTGTTCATACTTCACCTTTATTTTGTTTCTGGGTGCACACAGGTGAAACAAATGAGAGCCTTGTGGAGCTGGGGTATGCACTGCAATGTTGCTCATGCCAGCACTGATCGGCTCAGGTTTTCTGTGTTACTAAATGAGATTTAGGAAACTAGCAGGCTTCCTGTGATCTCTGAAGGCTCTCTTTGCAGTAGATTTCTGTGCCCTCGTGTGGAAGAGCAAGAGTTAGAAGGATTTGAAGCCTCATGATCCAAAGATCCAACAATTCAAGATGGAGAAAGGAAAATAAATAATTAAGTTACTCTAACAAGCAAGATGTGGCCTTATTCAGAGAACAGGAATACCATTCTTTCCTTCTTTGGGGAATACATGAGCAGAAAAATGAACTGGGAGACAATAACATAAGTGTGTTGTCCAAGTATTCAAAAAAATAACTTGAGGCTTGTGCAGATGCCAAGTCTAACTTTGGCTGATTCTCTTTTAGGAATTTTGTAGAGCAATTTTCTGAATTCTATTAATATAACAAGTAAATATATATTAGATGCTCTGTGTCTACATTGTGGGAAGTAAAGGTGATTTCTTGCTGATTTTTCACAGATGAAGGGCATGTATGCTTTTGAAATATAAACTTAAATGTTACATATAAATTAGAAGGTGGTAAAATGTTAAGGGAAGGGAAATGGGAATGAAGAGAATGGACAGCAAATGTGGGACCAAATTTCAAATGTAAGAGTAATATAATAATATTTGGTATATTTTTGGACTGAGTGCCACAGTAGTAGGCAGTAGCAAGTTTCTTTGCTGCCTCCATATCCAGCGTTCTGAGTTTTGTATAAGCTAGCGTTCTGCCACTACTTGTATCATAACAGTACACAATAACGTGGTCTGCTGCCAGCAATATGAATGAGGCCCACTGTTGTGGGGAAAAGTTCCCCTGTCAGTTGAACAAACACTATAATTTGTTGATAATATATGTTAGCATTGTTAATCTTTCAAGAGACACGGCTCAAGGTGGTCGCTAGCAGAGTTATCAAAGGTATGACAGAACGTAAGGCCTAGGATATATTCTGATAAAAGGTATCAGATATATCATTATAACCATCCATTGTCATGGACTACATATGTTCTATATATGCCAACCATGTCAAGAAAGATGGTGCAGGGAGGTATGCACTTGTCTTCTAGTTGATTACTTTCTGTAATGTTTTGCCTCCTGCTACAGAAAGTTTCTGTCATGCAACTGAATGTACATTGCTGTATTCTTCTGTGTAAAAGGGACTGAACTCTTTGCATGGTTGAAGTGCATTTGTTTTTCCTGGATACGTGTTTCCCAGACTCCTGGTAGTGTTAGCATGTCCTCAGGCCCCAGTTCAATTATGAAACCATAGCATTTTTGGTCATAGTGCAATGAATAATAGTGTATATAGATTACTTTCACTTTAAGGTTGTTCAAGAAGACAAAGATTTGCCTGAACATCAATAATCTGTTCGCCCAGGAAGCTAATAAAATCTGGTACTCTGGGTTTTAGCCTATAACTTAATGAATACAAATTTGAGTTCTATCTCAGTGAAGCTGCCTTAATGAGGTTAATTTAATAATGCAACTACTAGCTAGACTCTTTTTCACTTGCTGTATTCCTCCTCTTTTTCATAGATTCTGAGATTTAATGATAATTTTTTTCTGCTATTTTTCCTCCTCATGTAAAAGCAAAAAAAATATTTATTGAGTGGCAAGATACATGCTGTTGATTAGGTAGATCTCACAACCATAGGAATTTTAGTTTGTTCTTTCTTTGGGGGGGGGGGGGAGGGGCTTAAATTATATTCAGATCTTTACCAGCTATTGAGCAAGAATGCATACTGGCCTTTCTTCTCCTGTAAGCAACCAGTTTTGGTCATTGTTGGAAAAAGGATGCTGAAATAGCAAACCTTTGGTGTGACTGGAATACAACAGATTTTTTTTTTAGCGGTCTAAACATATTTCTTAGAATTGCATTGGAACTACAGGCAGCATGGAATTTTCAGGGAGGACTCTTCATTCAGTTAAATCAGATTTTCTTCTATTTGTTTTCTTTCTGCTGCGCATATCATCTAACTTCAAGCAATTTTATTTATCTCAGAAAAAGATCTTGTAATTGAGTGGAAGAGGTGGTGCTCTGTTTATATAAAATGGGGCCTTAGTTGTGCTACTCTGGAGTATGTTTGAATGGGTGAGTAAGATCAACTCTTGGTAGTATCTTGAGTAGGTGTTAGTTTCCAAAGGTGTAAAAAACAGTCTTTTAGAGTGATGCATACATTAAAACATGCTTTGCTCTGAAAAAGAAAAGAATTCTTTGATGCTCTGGAAATAGACTTCTATTCATTTTCCTTTCATATATTATAGAAGAAGTGAGATGCGTTGGATGAGCCATAGTGGAACCAAGTGCTCCACTAAATTCTCTTTAAGTAGCCATTGAGCTTTAATGTCTTTATATGTCTCTCATTGAGGGTTATGAAAGTAGCCTGTCGCAATATTGCTGCGTCATACTAACCAGCCTTGAGACCTCTTTGCAAGAATCCTCTCATGTTCATTTCTCATGTCTTTGCACTTAAGAACATTGTCTGCTTTGCAGGGACACTGTGTGTTCTCAGAGCTGGCATGGTGTGTGATGGGGTTGGGTTTTCCCCCCGATGGGTGTTGTTCATTGCAGGGCTGGCAGCTGGGATGGTGTGGTCCAGTACAGGAGGCTGCAACGTTTGATTCCTTGTTCACCCCCAGCTCTCTTAGCGTCTTAAATTTATGCAAAAGGAAGAGGCTAAATAAAGGATTAGATACTTTTAGAGTAATACCAAACTCCTGTTTAGGTCCTAAAAGCTGTAGGAATTGTTTTTGACAAGATAAGAAGACTTTTGGTTTCGCTGCTGTTGACTCAGAGGTCTTCTATTTCTTCTGTTTTTTGGTTTTGTTTTTTTTTCTCATTTCTTTCCCCACCCTGATAAAATGAACCATACTGTCCATGGACCTTGAAGTTTAGCGTCTCCTTCCTGGACCAGATTGTGCAACAAAGGCACCACAATCATCAGCTTCCCAGGTTGAGAAAAATGGTTTCACTTTTCTGTTACTGCTTCAAAATGCACCTCAGATAAAGTCTAAGCAGTTGTTTGTAGTGTAGGTTAACATAATTTGTCATAAAGTAACATCCTGACATTTTGCTTATTCCATCACACTGAGAAAATAAATATGAGAAATTTCTCTTTGACCTCTGGCTTAGAAATGAATTTAAACACCAAGAATAAACATGAAATGAAGGACGTATAGTTTAAGAACTAGTAAGTCATTCCTGTGTATTCTGGCTGTTTATCTTTTGGTGTTTATTAGTCTCTGGTTTACAAAGGATAAGGGTCTTCTGTGCATTCACAGCAAATATGTGAAAGTAACTAGCACTACATCTAACAGTAATTTAATAATAATAGCAAATAAGTTTTTGTAATGTTACCTGTGATCAGTGGCAGACAAGAAACTGTCTCTGGGTGATTTCAATTTCTTACAGCTTTTGTGTTCTAAACAGCTTTAAGTAACATTCCAGCAAAGAAAGAGTGTAAGAAAAGCTGAATAATGGTGTCAACAACTTTAATAGAAGAAGGAAGGGAAAACCAATAGAAAGAAGAAAAAAAGAGAAAAAATACACAACCTAACAACTGTTTGGGAATGTTGTTCCAAATTATTTAGTGAGAAGAAATTATTAGAGGCATAGTCTGGGTTTGAGTGTTGGGAATTGAGAACACAAGGGCTCTTAAGGAGCGGAACTGCAGTTAAGGAAGTGGAGCTTCTATGTTAGCTCTCATTGTTTTTTGTTGCCAGAAATATTTCTTGTGGAGTATTTCTTGTGGCCTAAGCTGGTATCAGAGCTAAGTCTCTAAAATACTTGAGATACTGAAGGAGCCAGTAGTATTACTGCAGAATTATAAATTGGGATGGACATAAACTCTCTGCCCCCAACCATTATATTCTGTGTCGCTTCTGACTGCACAAAAGGAGCCGTAGTTTGACTTTAGCTGTTCCAGCGTAACTCTAGAGTGAATGGGAAGCCAATCTGTTGCCAAATCTGTAAGCAAAATGTGAGTGCAGGCAGAAATATTTGAGGAGGCAATACTGCTTAGTTGGTGGACTGGCTATGACTGGCATCCAAAGCCACCCGCTCACTGAATTCCGTTTTTCCCTAGTAATAGTGACTGTATACTCTTGGTACTTCCCTGTGGTGGTTTTGATTGCAATGGTCTCGCTGTTCATTTTTTTTTTTTTTTCTTTCCTGTGGAAGCTATAAAGGGGAATAGTTGCTGCTCTCAACCTGCTGGTTCTGCTGTGGCTGGTGCAGCACAGTAGAGACACTAAGACTATTTTCCCGCTTCCAGTTGCATGCTGCATTTGCGCTTTCCAACTCCCGATCCCCACGTGCTTACCTCTCGTGTTTGATCACTGAATGAGTAGTAGTCTCTTTAAGCTAAACATTTCCTAAGGACTCTTGAAAACTCAAATCTAGTGGGGTCAGGAGTGGGAGGGTGTTTGGAGGAGAGGGTTAAGTGGTAGCTTCCTTTTCTAGTCTCCCCATGTACCTCCTTTCTTTTTCTGGTTTCCATTTCTGCACTGTCATGATACTTGAGTTATACAGAGCTGAACCGAATGGTTGGTGTTAGAGATCGTGAGCATGGCTGCACATTTGCTGGATGCTCAGTTTTTTTGGCCCGAAATCTCTTTGGACCCTGTGGATAGGTCATTCACTCTGAAACGTACAATCGTACTCTGTAACCTTACTTTCTGTTATGGGCAAACCACAGGCACATCTCTCAAGAGTGTTGTTTGGTGCAGTACTTTGTCTAAACATTTTCCCACTGGATCTAATCCAGTCTGGGATCGCAACTGTCGTGAGAATGCAACAAATCATTCTGGGAAGTATCTAAATTTGCCCCTATTGGTCAAAGCAATGTTTATGAACAGTCAGAACCACATGACAGAGGGAGAGGGTACTCTTGAACCCTGTTGGTAATATGTGCTAAAAAAATAACAGAACTCCCAATTTTTTGCATGAGTAAACCACAAAACTACTGTTTGCTAGTTTGAACAACCCCTGATTAGAACATCTTTGGAAAAAAGCCAGGAAAGCAACTGGAGAAAGCCCAGAAACATTTTTTTTTTATCCTTGTAGCCACTTTATTTATTAAAAAAGCAAATAGAAAAATCTGACAAACCTTTTTGTTTTGTGTACATTTGTGTACATTGTGTACATTTTCTTTGAAAATATGTTTTAGGGCATTACAATGATTGATTGAGATGTGGTACCTACATGAAGACTGCCAATAGGAAATTGTCAAATATAAACGCAGTAAATGTACACATTTTTCTTCATTTTCAGTCCTGCCTCTGATTGGCATAAATAATTTTTCATTTCCTGTATAGTAACTTCCTTAAATCTGTCAGATATCTGAAAATGATTAGCCTTGCAGAGAGGTATATTTAGCAGTTTTTGCTCTCCTGCAAACAGGGCAAATGAGCAAGAAAGTCTGCTGTTTCCATAGGTTGCTCTGAACACTCTAGAGTGGTGGTTTTGTCTCCAACTGTAGCTGATGCTCAAGGTGCCAAATAGAGTATTTAATACATATCTGAGGGAAAGATATAAGGTACTTGATGACAGAGGCTCTGTCAGGCAGAATGAAGCATGTTGGCAGGAGCAGTGGTGGTGTTCTGCAGGAGCTTTGGAGGGTGAGATGTGCATTTGTTCCTCCATCTACTACTTTATCATAAGCAGCTAAAATTGTTGCTCCTGCCTCCAACTCCCATTTCAGTTTAGGGTATTGACAGGGAATATCCTTTAGGTAAGGAATGATACCTGTTTTGAAGGCTCAGGTTGATTGGGCCCCACTGTACATGGTCACCTACCTGGCGACTGAGTTTACAGCATTTTTTGTGCCTTATTAATTAGGGTGACAGTTTGAGAAACAAACAGGCAGCAAAATAGAAAGTGAAGACTTACAGGAATAGGTGCAAAGTAGGTAAGTATTGTGAAAAATGACAAAAATAGAATGAGAGATGCTGCTGTTGAGCATTTCTAAAATAATATTAATAGGCTAGATCCTGAGCATTAAAAAAAATTAGAGCATGAAGATAAAAGAGGAGTAAGAATGGGATGGAGAAAAGTCACTAAAATATAACAGAACATGTGAACTGCAGGACAGCCTGTTTGATTTTAAGTTGTTAGTATCTGCTGGGTGCTTAATAGTACATCTGTTTCCCAAATATTAATAATTCCCAGCATTATTAAAAAAGCAGCAGTTTGTAAGTAAATACAGGAGAACACTGAGAAAGTGACACTATTAAATGTTTGTTGCATCACCTTTTATGCTCAAATGTAAGATCCTGCTAGAACTAGTTAACAGAAAATCAGAATTTTTTGACTTGTCTTGCAGTGTAAGATCAACAGCAAGACTGCTGCGAATGTATACTTTATCTGAAGAATGACAGGTTGTTATGAACATAAAGAATAAACTCTTACAATAAACATAATTTTTCAGCCTAGTGCTGAAGAAGCTAGGAGCAGTTCCAGTTTGCAAAGTCTCATTTATTAATTTGATTATGCCTATTTGCCCTTGTATTGCTTTGATGTTCAGAAATCAGTGTTTAAGCCTTGCCGCAGATGACAGCTGTACTGTAAGTTATTAATCACTGAATGAGTCATCTCTTCACCTGCATTAGACAAGGTTCAAGCAGTATGATAAAGTTGCAGATGACCTGAGTTTAGGGAAGATAGGATAAATTTTATTTGTTTCAGTTTGTCCAAAATCCATTGTAGATAAGACTGTATGTTAAATACTCCAAAGAAATGTCTGGTTATTTTTAAATAAATAGGAAAATTAGGACCTATAATGTCTTTAAAACATTGGTGAAATAGAGGACAATTCAGTATTTCAAGTGCGAATTTGATGGAAGTTTCTAGGTTGATTATAACTGAAGTTGCTGGGGACACCATCTTCTAATTTCAGAAAGATAAGTCTCTTAATGTAACTTAATTGGATGGAAAGTGGTGCATTTTTCAGCAGTGCTGAGCTCATACGGAAGTCTGCTACTCCTGGAATGTATGGCTTTAATTTTCACAGTGCCACCCTCTTCCATGTGCTGGCTGTGGAAATTATAATCAGAGTAACTGATTCAACTCAGGACACAGCAGAAAGCCTTTAACTTTTTTTTTCAGAAACTTTATCACCACAGTTCTTCTGGCTCTAGGGACTCTTTTACAACAACAACAAGGAGGAAACAAGAAAATTTCAACAGAAGGTTGTCAAGTACAAGTAAACCAGATGTTTATTTTTTTTCCTCTTTCATATGTAAGCAATGAGTTGTTAATTGTAACAGTACCTTCGATGCATAGTAAGCTGCATTATATGTAGATCACTGTACTTAACGTAGCAAGGAGCGCAGCAAGAAGATGATATTGCCTGTTATAGATGGCTTTTCTGCATCAGCTAGTAGCTAGTAGTCTTATGGCAAAAAGTAGCTGCATGTTGTCTGGGTTTTGCCTGTTTTTTACAGTTCAGAGATACGGTTGTTTGTAGTAATTTTAATACTGTAGTTGGCAAATAACTCTGCAAGAGATAGGTGTTAGATGGCTGCTGAAAATGGTGTTAGTGCTGTTCTGAATTTAGCCTAATAACTTGCTTCAGTCAGACATCTGAAAAGTTGTTTGCTTCGGAATAACAATAGCCCTTGCAGAGTTTGTTGTGCTTGGCTTCAATGATCTGCTTTGGGAGTGCACTTTGAAAGAGAACTTCAAGAACTCATGTCTTCCTAGAATGAGAGAACTGGACTTCCATCATTAGTCAGGAAACAGTCCCAGTTTAGAACAGCACTTTCCCATTAGATACTGCCTTTTCTATGTTAATAATCACCTAAATTTATATCTAAGATACTAAAATCTTCTTGCTCTCCTTGTCTGTCCTGTTTTTATAGGAGGCAAGGGACTTCTCATACATTCCTCTCATTCTGGTTACCTTCAGTTCTTCATCTTAACTAGTTACATACAACTGTTCTGATTCAGAATATTTTTAACCTAAGCCTTTAGTTTTACTGTTTGCTAAATGATATTTATGGCTAAAATCTCTTATAATTGTTGTCAGTTGACGTAAAAGCTATTGAAAATTTTGTACAAAGTTTGCCTGCTCAGTTTTTTACTACCTTAATAGGAAATTGTTTCTCATGGCTTTCTGAAAAGTATTCTTAACTTTTTTGTGGGAAAACAGAACAAAAACTTGGATTGTACAATTGTAAATTTGACATAGTGGACATTGTCTAGTGAATTGTACACACTCTGGTTATTTACCTATTCAGCAGATCTTTCCTTCGTTCAGTACACTCCACCTCCTTAAAATGTCAATCCATGGTGCCTAAAGACTCACGGTGCATGTGTTTTTCGAACTTTGAGTTCTAGACTGTTTGAAGAACCTAGAACCACAGCAATAATTTTCAGTTGGTGACATGGATGCTTTCCCCCCCCCCCCTTCTTTTTTTTCTCCTGTGCATCAAGTCAATACAAAATGAAAACAAATAGTACTTGAATGTTACTGAAACATATCAAACTGAACTTTGTTATTACTACACAGCTTAACTCCTAAATCGGACAAGTTCAGTTTTAATTAGAACCTGTAATAAAGGTCTTGTTATTTATTGGTTAATAGGTTCCTCGCAAGAGAATTCAGATTGTGCACGTTCCTTCCTTCCTGCTACAGCTTAACTTGTTCTCAGAGTTGGATTCTATGCAGTAGTGTTGGAATCTAACCAAATCAAATGATTCAAGAGGAAAAAGAAAACAGAACAAAATCCCCAGAGGATGCATATGATCAGAAGCAACAGCAGATGTGCATTTCGTAGAGATGCTGAGAGCGTCTGCGCTGTGTTCACCAGAGGCTAAAGGTATTACTTACATTGAATGTTACTGCATAGCTTTACAACTGTATGATTCATTTATCAAGTGATCATGCTTGGATCACAAACCTAAGGGCAAAATCTTGCTAAATGCCTGAAGAAGAGCCACTGTGTATGCTGGATTATATAAACAGAAGTGATACAAAAGAGACAATCCATGAGTCAGTGCATTGAGTACAGGCTTGCCTTTTCCAGGCAGAAGGAGCCATCACACAGTGGCTCAATTTGAGTATTAAGTGAAGCAGTTTGCAGAGTAAGTATGGTGCATTTCATACTTCAATGCTGGCTGGCATTACTTTATTTAAAAACCATCTGTGTCAAAAGCAGCTCTTCAAAAAGAAAAAGCCA
Organism: Gallinago undulata; assembly: GCA_026546715.1. Lineage (NCBI taxonomy): Eukaryota > Metazoa > Chordata > Aves > Charadriiformes > Scolopacidae > Gallinago > Gallinago undulata. Next base: position 7,310,416 of record JAOTQQ010000013.1, read on the forward strand.
TATGCATTTAAAACAGGGATTTATTTACATGATTTTGACATGGCCTTTTTTTGAGGGCTTTATGTTTTCTTTTGGTGTAAAGCAAGAAAAATTTGTCCTCCATTGTGCTTCTGCCAAACTGTTCTGGAAGAACCTCCTGCCTCACCCCAGTGGCTTTAATTATAGTCAGATTGTAGTGTTCCCATCACTTGGACAACAGCTACCAAAATAATGACTTTCCTAAACAAAGATGCACAGTAGAACTTTTCAGCTTCATCATTCCTTTTAATTTCTTGGAAAGTTTATGGAAACCCTCCAAAAGCTATGAATTTCTGGTTGCATTGGAAAGTATTTGGTGCTGTTTGAAGTCTGGAAGGGCTCTCGGGAAATACTTTATCTGATAATTTGAGGCCATGCCTGGGATGTGCTGTAGACTTGTACTCCTAGGAAAGAAGTGATCCTCTGGTCAGAGAACTCTGCCGTGGAGAAATTAAGATTTCTCAAGCAAGGTCCACTACCTGCAAAGCCCCTTCTCCTCTGCTGTTGTTGTGCTTGGGATGTTGTCTTCTGTTCTGTGCTGCACGTTAACCTTTGCCTTTTCTGATTTGAAGCAAGGAAACGCTAAAAGCTCTCAGCTGATTGGGCTGAGGAAAGCACATCTCTGAATGTTAGCACTAAGGTTGTGCAGGTGATGTCACCATTTCTTTAAACCATTATGGAGCTGTTTTGCTCTTTAACACCAACCAAACCCAAAGAGCATCCATTTTTTCTAACGAGATGCTGGTCCTGTCATGATTCCCTTATGTTGTCTAAAACCAATGGATACTGTCTTCTGGCCAGATTTGAAGTTGAATAATCCTTTCTTGTATTTTCTTAGTTTCAACCCTGCTCCCTATACACAGGTGTTCTGCTGGTTTGTTTTCTTTAAGTATTAAACTGCTATGTAGTGGTTATTCCATATTTTGTTCCACTTTGGGCTGTGACATTGTGTTCCTTAGTGCTTGCTAGTTTCCTTTCACTTCATAAAGCAGCTTGATTGAAGGGTGCTACTGAGGTGTCAATGTACAATCTTCAATGCTTATACAGACCAGATGCTGGAATTCAGGATTGCTTATCAGGTCCAATGACTGCTAAATAATGCTAGAGATACTGTATCAGAATAGCTTATTTGTAGGCATACAGAAGCTGACTTTTCTAGACCAAAGAATTCCTTTAGAAAACAGAGAAAAAAGAAAATACAATACATAGTCATTGCAAGCCCTACAAGCAAGTTCCCTGACAGTGGTTATAATTGCTCTAATGAAAGATGTTGCTTACTGAAGAAAAGCTACCAAGGGTGTGGCTTCCACAGTGTTTCTCTTTAATTGCATGTTTAAATAAAGAATCAGATAATGAAGCAGTGGTGTCATGTAAGGGATGAAAGAAAGCATATAGAGAAACTATGACTGTTACATAAACTAACTCTTTCTCTGTCCATGTCAAAATGTCCTGTCTGTATTGCTGTTGAAATGAAAATAGTGAAGGCAAGGCCTAGTGAAGTATAACCTGATGGCAGGTCCAGGCATTAGAATGGGCTTTCTGGCATTCCTCTGGGTTTTGGCATCACTCAGCAGTAGGAATGATTGGGTAACCACTTGGATTTCAGACATGTGTTGTTGTTCCCCCCCCCGCCCCCCCCAAAACCACCACCAAACCAAAAATGTAATAACAGCAGTGACGAGAGGATGGGTCCCATGTTAGGAGATGGTAACTCATTACAGTCCACACCTTCAACTTTCTAGAGAACAATCTGTTTTCCTTCAGGCAAATTTAACGTGTACTCCTTAGTCAGACCAAGTGAGCCGTAGTGAAATTGTTGGTGTCATACATATGGTGTTTGGCTAAAGGTGAAACCAGGTCTGGTGTGATTTGCTTTTTGAATATAAGGATCTTGGATTTTTCCTCATAAAGAGATGAATTTCATATTCTTGTAATAATTGCATAGTCACCATTACAATAAATATGTTGTTTTCATAGCAATCCCTCTAGTTGATCTTATTTTATATGAAGTAGCTTTCCTTTTTCTTATCCATAATTGTTTCCAATCCTTATAGAATTATAGAATCATTTAGGTTGGAAAAGACCTTAAAGATCATTGAGTCGAACTGTCAGCCGAAGAGTCCCAAGTCCACCACTAAACCATGTCCCTCAGCACCACATCTACACGTCTTTTAAACACTGCCAGGGATGGGGATTCGACCACTTCCCTGGGCAGCCTGTTCCAACGCTTGACAACCCCTTTGATGAAGATTTTTTTTCCTAATATCCAATCTAAACCTCCCCTGGTGCAACTTGAGGCTGTCTCCTCTTGTCCTGTTGCTTGTTACTTCTGAGAAGACCTCGACCCCTATCTCGCTACACCCTCCTTTCAGGGAGTTGTAGAGAGCGATAAGGTCGCCCCTCAGTATCCTTTTCACCCCAGCTCCCTCAGCCACTGCTCACAAGACTTGTGCTCCAGACCCCTCACCAGCTCCATTGTACTGTGGACACACTTTAGCCCATCAATGTCTTTCCTGTTGTGAGGGGCCCAAAACTGGACACAGCACCTGAGGCGGGGCCTCACCAGTGCGGTACAGGCGGACAGTCACTGCCCTAGTCCTGCTGGCCACACTATTGCTGATACAGGCCAGGATGTTGTTGGCCTTCTTGGCCACCTGGGCACACTGCTGGCTCATATTCAGCCACCTGTTGAATAACAACCCCAGCTCCTTTTCTGCTGGGTAGCTCCATCCACTCTTCCCCAAGCCTGGAGTGTTCACGGTGTTGGTGTGACCCAAGTGCAGGATCTGGCACTTGGCCTTGTTGAACCTCACACCATTGGCCTCGGCCCATTGATCCAGCCTGTCCACATCCCTCTGCAGGGCCTTCCTACCCTCCAGAAACTGTGGTTTGGAAGGCTAAGCCTCTAGAGTATCAACAGGAGCATTAAAAATGATCTCCCAGGTTTTGTTCTGTTTCTGGTTTTATTAACCCAGCCTGCCGTGCTGTAGACTAGCAGCATTTTTGAGGCAGAGCCTTATTTTGCCACTAAGGTCACAGTTAATACAAAAATTGAAATATGGCAATAATTATCTTTTTTAGAATGTACTTTTCCAGGTATTTTTATAATCACAAAACCTCAATTTCTCATTAAATTAATTTCTCTAAATACTTCACCACTTCTCAGTAGATTATTGGTCACATCAACATGTTGCACAGGCATAACAATAACATATGTGCAGTGAAAGAAACTATGTATGCCCTTAAAATTTAATTTAAAGGCTTGGGTTTGTCCCTCCAAGTCTGGAATTCCAGATTCTGCAATTAATGGCAGGGTCAAGATCAAGTGTGAATGCATCAAACTGTCCTTTTCACTCTTCCACCTTCCCTTTTGAGTCCTTTTTTTATGAACAGGCGAGAAATGTCAGATCATATAACAGGTTACTATTATGAAGGATGAAGCGGTAGTCTAGTTTCAATCTTGGGAGCACAAAACAGAAGTCAGCTGAAAGGATAAATGGGGAATAGATCACATCAATATCTGCAAGACTAAATGATGAATAGCTAAATGGTTATTAATAGACATTTTAACCAAGGTCTAGATTTCTAACAGTAGTTCACAGAGCTTTTGCTGACAGCTTTTTGTCCCTCAGATTGGGTGCTGTAGGTAGTAGTAACTTGTTCTTGGCAGGAGTGTGCTTTAAGGTGTAGTCAGAGGAACCCCTAAGTGAGCTGGATGTGGAAGGAAGGTCAGTTCCCAAGACTGCTTTATGAAGTAAGTTGTCAGTTTCAGGGCTCCTTGAAGAAATGCCAAGTCTTACACGTTTGGAATTACCAAATGCATTCATGATACATTTTCAATTGCAGTTTTGTTATGTCAGTGCTAAAATAACAGCAGTCTCCATAAAGTCCTGGATGAGTAGCAACTTCATTGTACCCTGGTTGCATTGTATCATGTATAGTAAAGGCCAGCTCTAAAGCATATTTGTTACTTCTGTTCGTTGGTTTAAGGCCACCAAAATGCAGAGATGGGACTCTGCTCCAATGCCGTGTTTTCCTTTGCTTCAGAATACCGTGTTTCACTGATATCCCTCCATCTCTCTGTGGTGACTGGCAGGTGGCTGCCACCTGCTTTGTGTTCTACTGTGTCAGAGCCTCTATGATTGTACTATAAAATTTCCTTAGTCTTCATTGGCTCCCCCTGCTCCAGAAGAAGTCACCATTATTTGGAGGACATAGGACAGTCAGGAGCCTGCCTTCTTCTTGAGCTTCCAGATAACTGACTAGTCATGCAAATATTGCAAATAAGTTGTTCTGGAGAGAGCAAAACATTCTCATTGAAATATTGCAGTCCCACACCATGACCACCTACTAGCGGGGGCTGAAAAGTGGCATACCACTTGGTGATTATCAGGAATGTCTCGGTGCCTTCCACTTCATGCAGATCGGCACTGTCCTACCAGAAAGTGTATCTTGCCTAGATTTGGTTATTTCAACTGGTGCTCTTTTACCACAAAGCATTTTCTCTAGAGATCTGCTGCCCTTCTTTGGTGTTTACATGGAGGAAGCATATGTCAGGTCTGCTTTTTTCTTTAAAGAAATAACTGTGTGAGGGAAGGCAAGTGTGAAAGTGTGCCCTCTAGGATTTGGAAGAAACCAAGCTGAAAAACCTTAATGGTATTTGTTTTGAAACAACTTCTTGAGTGGATAACAGCTGCTCTTCCAAAGGAAACAATGCGAGAAACAGCAGCTTTATTCAGTGTGCGATGACTGAAACACCCATTGCAGGCCTCAGGTTCCACCATGTACTTTTAGAGACCAATGTTCCACAAATCACAGAAATTATGAGCATAGGGTTATTTTGGGACTTTTTGCTAAAACACAGCCTTGGTGGGTTTTTTTTTGTTTTCTGTGGTTTTGGTTTTGTGGGGTTTGGTTTTTTTTTTGCGTTTTGTTGTGGGTTTTTTTTTTTTTTTTAAATTTTCTTATATCTTGCATGAAAAGACTTGATCCCATGTCAAGTCCTCATGGCCAAAATACTAGTTTGAGAGAATTTTCAAATTTTAATTACAAGCCACATAAGCTTTTTTATTTATATACGCATATTGACATTTGCAACGCCATCACTCTAACATAGCACATAAATAATGAGCTATAAAATATAATTTTAATGCAAAAATACATACATCTAGATTCTACTCTTGTGCAGACAAAAGTTCCAAAATAATTCAGAATCGATTATTTTTGCAGTGAAAATAATTTAGCAATTTAAAGTAATGCACTGAAGGACTTACTTAAAAATTTGTCTAGCAATATGAAGAACTGGTATTTCTACCAGGAGTTCTCTAAGGGATAATTCGTAAAACTAGAAGGAAGTTTTGAAAGGTCTTTTTCATTCTCTTGGCAGTTGGACTAAAGATTTCAATTTAAAATAAATCTACAGGATTTTCACAGTAAACTGGCAGGCTTTGTGAGGAAAAGTCTTTTGTTGTGGAAGAGAGGAATATGTTTGAAAACTATGAAAAATGTTTTCTTTTTGTAGAATGGCAAGTAAAGATTGTTCCGTTTCAGAGTTGTAGGGCTGAACAAGACTTAAGTGAACACCTTTTGGAGGATTCTGCCAGTAAATAAATTGCAAAACACAAAAGGTTTCCAAAAGAGTTTAATAAATAATGAGGTTCTTTCTGTACCGTATAAACTATAAATATACCATGCAGTCCTTTATAACTTAAAATAATTTACAGACTGAGGTAGGGGGGTAGGAGGATGTTGTTGTTGTGGGATTTAGATCCATCTCAGGGTCTCCCAGACTTCCTGCTGAGCACACACACGCAGGCCGTGTCAATCCGAATAAATCGCCAGGCTGCTTGCTTGCCCTCCATGGTCAGCGCTTTGACAAAGGTGTGTGTTGTGGTGCAGTAGGAGTTCCAGTGCTTTGCATCAATCCCTCGGCACCCGCTGGAGACGGGCTTAGGGTCCCTGCACTTGGTCTCGAAAAAGTACTGCTTAAAAATGTTGTTGTTAATGTTGACCTCTCCCAACACTGTAACCTCTTTGCCTTTAATGTCAGTGGCTGTGGTTTTGTCTCCAACCCACATGCTGACGCTGTCACACACTGAGAATTCTCCCCGGTGTAATATGGGATGTGTGCTCCTCTTGGTCCTGGCAGTCCTGTTGAGAGAACTTGCACTGCTGAGAAATCCCATATTCTGTCCTTGCCCCGATACCGGGGGGGGCCGTGTGCTGAACAGCACGCGAGGAGACCAGAAACGCCTCTTCTTAAAAAAGTTTGGGTCCATGGTGATATTTATAGCTTCTCTTCTACCCATTGTCCAAGTAGAGTGGCTGTGGGATGTCTTTGGAGCTGCCTTGGGAAAGTGGTGTCTGTTACTCTGGTGGGTATGGAGCAGGGAGTGTTCTGCAGGATACTCCAGTGGAGCATTGTCCTCTGACTTTGGAGCTGCCTGTGTGCCGATCAAAAAAGCTATAATCAGAGTGTAGTACAGCATGGACATTACGCTATGCACCTAGAACAAAAGAAAAACGTCATGTTACTGTAAGCCATGCTGGCACAAACGGATGCTGTTGCTGACAATAAATTTATAAGATACCCAGAATCATACAGATTTCATCAGGTATTCATGCACATGCCAGATGTTCTTCCGGAAGAGCTCATTCAGAAAGCATAAATGTTCTTAATAAAGCAAGAACATTAGAAAATAATAGCTAGATTATTATTAATTCCTCTGGTATTTGTTATTAGAACACTGTTTATGAAGCACTTGTTTGGTGTTATTAATGTGGAGACCATATGGCGACAGCATGTTCCCAGGAGTAAAATCTCTAGTGATTTTTGCAGCAACCTTTTTGGCCAGGGCTCATCTTTTGGCTGCAAATACCCTGCCGAGCAGTGAGAGTAGAAGCAGTCCCTTGGCTAAAATAGCTATCCATTCAGATAATTTGTCTGCAGAGGTGCCCTTGGGGCCAGGGTGGAGACTGCCAAGCTATTACTTGTGAAAGGGGGAGCCCCAGTGAATTGTGCTGTTATTGCACACTCAAAAGCTGTGCTTACCTGCCCTGTGGACAGGCCCCACCACTCTGGCTGGTGCAGCAGCCTCCAGCAGCCTCCATCTATCTCATTTGCCCTTTTGGGATGCACCACATTGCTGATTTGGGGCAGATAAATCCCAGATGGGATTTTTCCATATTCAAGCTGCCTACCCTCAAGGACAAATTAATGGTATTACATAGGAGCACCGTGGGTGACAGGCTACGTCTGCGTTGGCATCTTAGGTATAGCACAGCTGAAACCACTGTGGACATAGTACTGGGAATTACGTACAGGGAAACACCTTCCTTTTTTCAGAGTTCCAAGACCAAGAAGCTCCACAGTGTCACTGCATAGCAGATCCAGTGCCAGTGCTAGTCTTCCTTGGATCTGGAGAATATGCACATCGGTTTAGGCGTGGAAAAGTGTAAGACAAAAGTCTAAAACTTTGCTAAGAACAATTCTATGGTAGAAGTCCAGCAGCAGTAATTCCTTGTTAGGTAACTACCGTGTGTTGACTAATTCAGCCGCATGTTGGGTTAACAAATCAGCAGCAGGCATCCTGGGAATAAGAGATATTAAATATGATCTGAAATTGCAGTTAAGGACAGACATTGTGTTTCCTCTGTGAAGACTTAATAAGCAGAGACAGGGTATAAACAGAAAAAAACTACCAAGCAAGGCTCCTCCCCTGTCTCTTTGCCTTCTCTTGGCTGACATGTCTCAGCTGGCCCTGAATTACACAGTGTCCGGCCAGCAGGCAGGCAGCCGCACACAGACTGGACAAACAGGGTTTTGTAAAGGAGGAATCAGGCTCAGCAGTTCCACTGTGATTTCCCAGCACATCTTGATGTTTTTTTCTGGGTGTGGGTCAATTACTGTTGAAATTCCCCCTCTTTCTTTCTGTTCAGCCTTCTCAGACTAGAATCCCAAGCTGCACTAAAGCACTCAACCAGGGCTTTAGCTGTGCTAGAGCACAATCTTGTAGAAAATGTAGAATCCTAAGATGTCCCAAAGGATCTTGTGTAGATAGTCTTATCTCAGAGAAGAGCTGAAATGAAATAAACAGCAGTGTTTGTCCAGAGCAAGCATTTAAGAAATCAGTAGGAGATTCCAAGTGACTGAAGAGGATGAAGATGCTACAGTCCCTGCATTAAGGGGAGAAAAGAAGGGAAAGGCCAAAAGCCACATTAGCAGTTGTTTGTACAACAGTTGGGCTGGAAGAATTGGGGACGAAATGATGAGAATCAAATCTGTCTCACAGAGAAAATCCTTACTGTTCCAAAGTTACTTTAATTTGCTTAAAACAAGGCTGAGGGTTGCTGTTTTCCCACATGCTGCTCATGCTTGAGCAGTCATCATCATCTGTATAAGGAAATAGAGCTGGGTGTAGCTCAATAGCTTGGCTATGCATGATTCAGAGAGTAACCCCTTATTCTACAACCAAATTAAAATCAGATGGTTCATTACATCTCTAAAGAGTTAGCTTTCCTGACAGAAATGTTAATGGAAGAGGTTTGCAGAACAAAATCCAGGCACAATTTAGACACGCCAATAGGAGCCTCAACCTATTCTGTTTATACATAAACCCTTTTTTTATTATATCCTCCTATAGGAAAGAGACAGTGCAGTGTCAGCAAAGGGCTGTTTCTGCTTTTGTGCTATACAAGATTCAGTGCTCTAAAAGCAGCTACAGTTATCTCCCTTCTCTGAGTTACTTATGTTGCATATGCCAAGATTATTACTTTAAGGCCATTAACACAAAATTGGAAAGATCTTGCCTGCTTGTCATTTTTTTTTTCTTTTTTTTTAAAAAAAACTTGGCTTGTATTTCCTCTCCTTGTGGTAAAGCATTCTGTGGAAAGTGTGGCCCAAATACAGGCAAAATGTATTTGGGATACCTGGTAGTTTTTGCGAAGATTCAAAATTGAATCTTTTAATAAATTATTAAATTAGTGGAGAATAGAAACTGAGAGATTAAAAAAGCGGACTAGCCTTGATGACAACACAAGCAAAAAAGGTTAATGTTTAAATAATAGGTATGCTTTAGGCTGTGGACTTCTTTGCTGACACATACAGCTATTTTATGTGCTATTTTGGGGGGTTATTTCTAAACTTTGTCAAATACTTCGTTACTAGACCCTTTCATGGTGCTTTCTAGAGGTGTTCATAGTGTATGCCAAGTGCAGCCCCCTGAGCTTCCAGGGAGATGCACAGGTGCCAATTCTAGTGCTGGTAGTGTGTGGGTATCTGTAGCATCAGCCACAAAGGTTGATACAGGCACTTCAATGCCAAAAATAAAAAAAATCTGTACTAAGCCAGAGGTTGCTAATGAAAATTGTGACTTCTAAGTGGACTATCTCGTTATAAGTAAGCGTTTCCCAGAAAACATATGATGATGTCTGGAGACAGAATACAAGAAGACAGAGTAAGTAGAAACTCATTTTAGCCAGGCAATAACTAGCTAGTGGTCAGAAGTAAAGCAACTTATTAAGTCAGTCAAATAACTAAGTTTTCCCAAAAGTTTGAGTATTACATGCAAACTGCCCTAGTTTTCATTCTTTAGAAGACACACCAATGATCTTTTAAGTTGAAGATGTCAGCTCTCTTCCCCTCTTGTATATTGGTCAAGCATCATTTAAACACTTCTGGTGTAGCTGTTCAGGCTTGTGTGTGGTACTGGTAATAGGCAATTTCAGTCTGCTCTGAGAAGAGTGTGTGTGTTGTGCTTACCTCTGAGTATACTGCACAAAAAGCTGCTCCCCCAGCACGGTCTTTATTTCCTCCAGACGCTGAGCTGGGGCCGGCTGCAGCATGCCATCGGGCCAGTTGGACCGAGTGTGGGAGTTGCTTATTCTGCGTTCTGCTAGAAGTAGAAGTATTTGTTTCAATTAGCCAGCAAATAAGTGTTTTCAGTACCATTCCCCACTCAATAGTAGCAGTACGAGGACAAATCCCCTTACTTGGCTCCCTAAACTGTGCCTTTTTCATTGTTACAGTTAGAGGCTGTCTAAAGTGCAGTTCTCGACTTTCAAAAGCAGCGCATTTGTAAGACGGAGCTACCTTTATTCAGACTGTAGTTAACGGTCCACTGCTCCTTATCCCTGTCAGGCATCTTCCAGGCTCACTTAAACCAGGAGGGGTGCAGCACAGTGAAGCAATCCCTGCTGATGTCGCTCTCTGAGTTCTTGTTTGCACAGTAGCGATACACAAATTGAGGGCTCAGACCCCCCATCATCTTTGGGAAGCAAGTCGGGTTACAAGTAACGGTACTATAAGTTGTTTGCCAGCAAATGCAGAAGCTGAAAACTCAGCAGCTGCTCTCCTGTGTTGTCCAGGATGGTCTAAACCGCACTATCACCAGCCCCATGTCCTTTTTCTGTCAGAGTACTTCAGAACGGTGCACTCCTAGTGTCAGTACTCAAACACTCAAAACTAGTGGCGTTTGTAGTACCTGCAAGGCGTGAACCTATCTATGCCCTGTCCACAAATGAGCTACGCATACATCTCAGGCAGTTTGTGCCCTATGCTTTCTCTTCGTGTAGCGCCCCACACACTGGACACTTCAGACACCCTGAAGGAGTGTTGCCAACTGTACACCGCCTTACATTGTGAACAGCCAGTGCAAAGTAACTTGTGTGTCTCCTTTGAATCTTTGTCAACACGTACAGTAACACGGTGATTGTGATACTCCATGTGAAATACCAGCTACCTACAGGATAGTCCTAGCCTCCTCATCGCTGTTTGAGCCGAGTATGAAGAAATGCAGTTGTAAAGTTGGCTGGGGTGCTTTGTAGCAGCGTCACATTCAGTGAAAGCAAGCAGAGGGGGGAAAAAAAGCGTGGAGCACAGCAGACAGCAGTGAACCTTCTCACAGGTTGTCTAGTGATATTGACTGGACTCTGCTGATTGTCTGAAACATGAGTTCTACTTGAGCAATTTCATAAGAGACTGATGTCTGAGGATCTGCTTCAGTGAAGGAATGAGGCTTGAAATCTTTCATTTGCAAGTGGAAAAAGAAAAAGAAAAAATAATTCTAATGTTCTTATACTGCTAGAGCAAGAAGCTACTGTGTGCTAAAAGCTAGCAAATTGGTCAGCCTCAGTGCCGGGTGGCTGTCATTTTAGGAAAAAAAACAGAAAATCAGGATGTTGTACAAAATTGAACTTGGAGATGAGTTTGTGATGACAGTTTAGTGGGTGAACCAAATGCGTCCTTACCTGATGGAATCTCTTCATCAAGACCTTTGGCAAACTAGCACTGGTGATGTGAAAAGACTGAATTACTCTTTTTTCTGTTCTAGGCAAGCTTCCTTTCTTCACTAGCCTTCAGGCATACTTGAGTCTTCCTGGCTTAGGAGAGAATCTGACGACCTTTCACAGGACAAAGGCCTTAAACTTTAGGGCTTTTTTTAGTATGTGATTCAAAGTGGGTCCAAATGAGCTATTTGGCTGGGATACTCTTTTCATTGAGGCAACATAAACTGTATACCTGCTCCGAGGTTTAGTAGAAATTTGCCAGAAGATAAGGGTAGCTGCGGAAGCCTGGTGAAGAGGAGGAAAGGAATTGGCTGAAAGCTACAGCTAGAACACCAGGGAAATATCTTAGTGAATTCAGTAGATAATCAGAAGGAGAATCACAGATTGCCATTTGTTGGCAGAGAGTTATCTGCTTGTGATACCTGAAGATATAAAACTTGCAGATGCATGAAGGAAACCTATTATTTTCTTCAGTTAAATACTGCATGCTGACACCTTCTCGGTGGAATACATTTCCGATTGTAAATTCACGAGTGCCGTTGAAAATTGACAGAAATAATATTTAGATAGATTATCTGTTCCATTTAATAAGGTAAATAAGAGTTGCATAAAGTACTCCTGTACTGCAAAGGATCCTGCTCAGTTCAGTGTGTAGATTCAAGTGCTTTTGCTGAGGAGAACATGCTGCTAATGCCAAAGCGTGAACTGGGTTAGTTTCATACCTGTACAATTTCTGTCTACAGGAGAGCTGGCTGCCAGTAACTGTGGCCACTGGATTTGGCTCTTACCAAGATCCAAATATAAGCTATTTGATTTTTTTTTAAAAGTTAACTGAAATCTTCCAAGCCTGTTTTCAAGCAGTGCAGGGCATAGGAGTCAAAGTGTTACATGCTCATTGTATTGCCTTGTGCAACAGTTCGGCAATGATTCATCCACTCTCTGGATTTGCTGCTGTCTGTACATCGTGGCTCACGTTCTGTACCTGAGTGATTGAAGTATTTAGGACTTGAGCTGGTTACAGGGATACGAATGTGTCAGGAAGGTCAAACAAAGTTCTAAAATCCAAAGTTTCATGCTGCCATAATGAGTATGCTGTGTTTTTGCAAGAATGTACTAGTAAAGTAATAACCGTTTCAGTGGACTCTTGACAGTTTAATAACAGTAATGATAGAGCTATAATATGGTGGCCACTGCCAAAAATAATCCAACAACTTTTCCGACTGTTCTGCCACCCTAAGAAAACACTGCTTCAGTTCCAACTGGCTGTTTTTTAACCACAAAAGGGTTTATTTTCAGCAGAGCTTTTTTTTTTTAAAGTCCCTTTACTGTCTTCTTCCCGGATTCCTGGTAGTGGCAGAATCCAGTAAATGATGCAGTGTTATTCAAATGATGCTGTGAAGACAGGATCTGTATATTATTTCTCTCTATCTACCATTCCCAGAGATTAATAAGATATCCTACTGAAGTAAGTGTTTCTTCAGAATTTACACGCATTCAGGATTTCGGACCTGGGGGTTAAAAAAAACCTCACTTCATTTGTATTTCTTAGTCTCAGCACATATGTTAGGAGTAATGGCACATTATAAGTATATAAAATGCTGTTTGCACATGAATACTTCATAGGGGTTTACAGTAAAACAAATACAGCATTTACCAACTGATTTAGGAGTTGCCTGACAGGCAGGTTGGAACGCATTATTGCTTTCCTTGAAGAGTGCTGCATTTTTTTTTCCTTTGAGGTTTTTGTCCTAGCATTATACAGTTCTGTAAATACGGTGATTATTTTGCTTTGTGAAATCTCAGGATGTGAGACTTGCAAGACCAGGAAAATAAACAAACTCCTGGTGGAGCAATCAGTAATTAAAGCCATATGACTGTGTTACAGTTCTACCAAGAAACTCAGAAACAAGCCTTGATTTTATACCAGGACACCTCTGACACCTCACATAATTACTGTCATAGTACTGAACAGGTGGGAGCATCCTCAGCTTGCATGAAGTGTGCTGCTGCTTGAATTGAAGGAACAAATTTTTCCAAAATGCTTTGGCAAGCCTTTTTGTTGTTTGTTGCCCATAATACACCAGTGAAGCTTTAATTATATGTCAATTTTTATCCTAAATACTAACTATTTGCAGCACAAAGTACTGATTAGGCTGTTAGAGCAGAGAAACCAATGATAATATATGACACCTGTCTGTCTTGTAGATCTTGAGGTTCTTGGATATTCCTGCTGCTTCCAGTAATGCCTGACTAGGTAGTGAAGCACTGGAGTTTAATTGGGCTATCGATGTGATATTACTATCTGTAAATGTTAGTAAAAGCAAAGCACGTTTGTCTGTAATACAGAATATTTTAGTGCCTTACTTCAGTAGAGAAGACAGTGCAGCCTTCTAATTGCACATGCAGGATATTCCATTAAAGTATTTCCTATGCTAGTAAGAGACAAGATAAAATAATGGTCAAGTTTAGCTCAAATACACCATGTAAATTATTTTCTATATAAAAATAAACATAGGTGATAATGATAAGAATCCTGTAATCTAAAGCATGATGCAGTTTGAAATGTTATTTTCTGTTGTTCTTGAAGTTGTTTGGAATATTTTAGGGATATGCAAAAAATAAACAGAAAGAATATTTGAACCTTTTTGTCCTCCTAACTATAGAAATGATGATATATCTTGAATTTATGAAATGACTCATATTTCAGAAGTGATCTCCCTAGTGCAAATAACCTAGTTACTCTCAAATCTCATGCAGCTCATGCAGAAGGTATGGAAGAACAAGGAATTAGGCTTGTGAGAACACACATCTGATTTACCACTTTTATAATTTGGATTACAGGAAATAGAAGAAAATCAACATCATAAAAGCAGGAAATAATAGTTTTCAGTGTATTGAATAAGCCAATTGAGTCCCCAAAGTATTTGATTACACTTCTCATTTCATGACGAGAAGTGGTTGCTTTATTCAGTAGTGACAAAAGAAGTTGTTCATACTGTATAGGGTTTGACCCAGCAGTGAAATTTATGCAGTTCTTTACAGTGACACATGGAGCACGTGTGCTGTGCTGGGGCTACTGGTAGCAGATGGTTTGCAGCCAGTAAACTGCCACTTGTTTTATGGTATGATTTGCAATGATGGATGATATGCTTGGCTGCCTATGCAGCAAATGGGATGATGGAGGTCACCAAAATAAGCAATAAGTACTGTATTAGTTTTATCTCACCGCTTCTGGTAGTAAGTGAGAAAGGAAGGAGGCAGTAGCTGCTGAAGTTGCTGTTAAAGAGAAGGTGTCTACTGGCACATCTTCCTCACTGAAACATTTGAACAGATATATGAATTAAAATTTAGCAGTAGCAATTCAGGGGAAAAACTGCAGAGACCTTAGAGACCTTGAAGGGAATCCTTAAGCCATTATGACTAAGAGGAGTGTCAGAGGCACTGCAGTTCAGCTTTCCCTTGATCTTAGCTGATGAGCAAGAAGATGGGAATTTCTACTGGACTCAAGATTTCATTCCTCTGTTACAGCTACAATGACTCATCCTGAGTTTTATGTGTGCTGGAGAGTCAGTTGGAAGCTATCTGTGTCTCATACACTTCCTTTTGTTCCAAATGCCTCCAGTGCTGAAATGTTCCTTTGAGTATTTCTAGGGAGAGCAGTAGACTCAGAAGAATGCTGCCCTGCAGCAATGAGCATGCATCATGTCACCATGATCATCATCATCACAGGATGTGCAACAAATACCTACCTCTAGACTTCTGACTGAAGTTTAGTCTAAGCAAGGGTAATAACAAGAATGCTTGATAACACATGAAACATCAGTCCATTTTGGGTACTAAAGGTAAAATAGCACCGAGTCTTGACCTGCAGGGTGGGGATTCACCAAATCGGAAACTAATAAGGCTTTGGAAGATACTTCATCTTAGGGTTTATTTTATGCTTATTGGGGCATAAGTAATGGGAACGGAAGAGGCTAATTTTATTGCTTCTATTCTCCTGAAGCAGTACATAGATCTATCCTCCTCCTAGTACATAGATGGCTGCCTCTGCAGAGAAACTCAACAAGAGGAAAACAAGTTTATTGCCCATCACCTTCATCGATGCTCATTTTCCTCAGAGCATAGGTTGCGGAGTGAAGCTGCCTGGTGGGAGAGATCCAGCCTGCAGCAGCAGCTGGTGGTTCCTTGCAGTAGGTTACAGACTCGTCACACAGGACAGACAGAGCTCACCTTTAAAAGATTCACTTTCTGAGTTGTAAAACATAATTGAGACTTCTATTTCTAAGAATGTAATGTTAGGCATCATGACACTCACATGTAGTGTACAGTCATAGGAACGTGTTATAGTAAACAGTCATCTAAAATATGTCTTCCTTTGGAAAAAAATACATGATCTTCAGGTCATGAAGGCCATACCAGTAAAAACTTGCAACGGGGCGCAGCTCTTACTGAGACAGGGTGGCTGCTAGTACAGTGTTAAACATGCACAGAGCCACCCTGACAGAAGAGAAAATTTTATCCTATTTAAGATAACAAACTGACAGCCATTAAATAAAAGATACATAAATTGTCTCAGGGTAAAAATCTCTTTAAATACAGTGAAGGAAAAATGATTTAGTGGTCACTTATCAAAATTAGTGAGAAATCTCTCTGAAAATAAGTAACAGAAAATAGCCTTAGAATGAGCATGTGAATCTGACTCTCCTGAAGGCAAAGGCCTCAATGGCATAAAACTGGTAAACTGAAGTGAACTAGAAATAAAAATGCTGTCTAAAAATAAGTTATTGTAGCATACTACAGTTGTATATCATCCCTATATTAACATCTATAAAGCAAATCCTAAAAGTAATGACTGGTATGTGATGGATTATTTTGGAACTTCCAATATAGGCTTCAAACTGTATATATATTTTATAGAACTCCAGGCTTTCATAAATCTTAATTCATTGGCACAGAGGAGTGACTAAAAATTTCAGTCACTGGAAGGAAAACCACTGCAGCATAAAAGGGATAAATCCATCCCACCCTTGTAAATTTGGATGCCTTTGAAGTCTATGGAAACAGATGCCTCCATCCTACGCAACTACCAGCATGAAGGATCTCTGTTCACCCACAGCTCCTGCCCAAGCACAGGAAGAGAGTTGTTCCCAAGTTGCTGCTTGAAACAGTTGAGTCCAGAAGAGCTGCTGAGAGCCCGTGTATGGCGTGCCCTTCTCTCCCTCTGCACTTTTCCCAAGGTTTCCAATACAAAATGGTCAGAAATGAAAGAACTGGAATTTCAGACTTTATGAAACTACCAAAATCAAATTGGAATTCATCTGGGAAAAGAAAGTATGAGGGCAATCAGATTACAATGTTACTATCCTGTCTTACAGCCAAAAGTAATTAAGGCAGAAAAATACAGTACCTTTAAGGGCCAGTAAATGTTTCCAACTAGTGATCTTATTCCAGCTATTCTGAAAGGAATATAAATCCTGATTCTCGTCCTAATTAATTAATTAATTGTTCTGATTAACAAGAAGCAGCTGAATCCTAACAGCAATGCTAGCATTTAATTATTATTAAAGTTCAAAATTTTCATTTTTGTTACCCTTTTTCACTTTTGTACCACTGTACAAAGAAATTTGAAACAAATGAGATTTTCAGCAATTGGACATGTATTCTAGTGTAAGTGACCTGAGTGTGCCAGGCAACTGTTGCTCAAAAGATCTGACTAATCCCAGAAAGCAAAGATAACTTGAACTGGGTCCATCCTTCAGCTCTGTGCTGTGGGCTTCTGGGCGCAGACCCAGTCAGCAGTGGATGAGTAGGAGTTTTCTGTCTTTGTATTATGTCAGAGGTTGAGAGGAGGCAGCTGTTGTGAACATTTTAAGATAGGAGGTTTTTCTTCCCCACCCAGACACTTAAGATGAAATGAAATTGAAGGTGAAATTTAAATGTGGGAAGGGGTTTGTCTGGATCTTGAACCAGGGGCCTCTGGAGCCTGACCACTCTGCAACTTCCTTACCTCACACGGAGCTGGACTAAAGATCAGTGTAATGGGCAGAGAAGTGAATGATGATACAGAGTGCAACATGTTCTCCCTTGCTGGGAGTCCACAGCTGTCTCTGAAATAAATGCTTCTGTCTTTGAACATTTCTCCTGGTCGTACAGTTATTCTATGCAAAGGGACAGTTAAACAGAGAAATGTTTGTAAAGCAGGACCTGATCCTTTCTTGTACTCTTTGCTGTCTCACACATGGGAATCCTTTAAGTAAAGAACAAAGTGCAAAGAAGTTTAAATGAAGTTCAGGCTTCAGCAGCCTCTGTTTAAGAACAGGAAACAGGGAGTTGGACTAACCTGTCAGCTTCAACAATTCTTAAAAATCTGCACTTGGCAGCACACGTTAGGAACATTTGTGGGGTTTCTATGTGTTCATTTTCTGTTTTCTGGCATCATCTGTTTGCTGAATGCATTTTTTGCTACAGTCAAAAAGAATAATGGGTAAGATGCATCTCTTTACTTTTAATTGTGCACTTGCATGTTTCTACCCTTTTTCTAGAACTCTCTTTGGCCTTATTCTAAGTTTGAATAAATTTGAATGCCTAAATTGCAAAACGATGCTAATCGCTGATGTGGTTTGACATCTTAAAGTGTTGACTTTTACTTTCGCTGTTAACATCTGTTAACTTTAACTGTTTAACTGTTAAACTGTTCACACTTCAGCGTTCTGTGGGATTCACTGACTTCCCTGGTATCTAGAGTTTGAAATGTGGGAGTTCTAATAAAAGTAGGCCAGGATGGGAAGTTTACTGTTACTGTGTTTACCAATGTACTATTTTCCTTGCTGTCTTTTCTTATATTAGCTATGAATCTTTTTGCCATTTCCATAGTGAGAACAGTCAGTAGACTGAATGTGTGAACTCTTGGAACTGGGATGACTAAACTGCTGTAACCAGTATTCTCACCCTACATTCATCAAAATGAACTTGCAGGAGCTGATTAAACAAAAATGTCTTTTGGTACTGTATCACATACCTTACAGAAGATATGGGGGAAGGAGTCAGAGTGGGAGGAGGTACTTCTGAAAGTTGTGGAATGATAACTTGCTGTAGGAATTAGAAGCTACAGAAATAACAACTTTGAAATAATATTTGGAGGCTACAGCTGGTAAGTGCAATACAGCTTGAAGTTCAGATCATGCTTGTTTCAGTTTAGTAAGGGAAAAATGTTGCAGAGAAATGCATGTATGTTCCTGGCACGACAAGATGTGAAGAGCCTTTGGTTGCTTAGCCTCTGAGAGGGATGACAATTTCAAACCCTGTAAACTCATCAGCATGAGGCAGCACTGCAGCTAGCTGTGGTAGGCAAATGCTATTGATACTACTACTACAAAACGGAGCATGTAATTCAAACCAGTATGGACAAAGAGCTATGGCCTGTATGGAAGAGGGCTATCTTTGTGCAAACTTTGATGTTAAAAAATAGTAACTTAAACTCGCAGATACAGCGATTACCCTGCTAAAAGAAGACTTGGAATCTCTTCCCCGAGTTACAGCATTTTAATTAGAAGAATGTGAGCACTGTCTTAATCTTGTTAATGGGGATAGACATGGGTAAGGCAGAAACAAAATCCACAGCAACGCAGCCTAAACATGAAAATCAATGGCTCGGAGGCTGGTAACAGCAATGCTAGTTACAGCAACAGAACTGCTCCCTGTCTCTTACTTTTCATACAAGACTAAGCTTGACAATAAAGTGAATAAGTTGGAAAAAACACCTCTTCTGCCTTGTCACATTGAGCTACATCATACACAGCTATTTGAAAATATATAGGGAAATGTAGGGAAAGGTATTCTAAATTTACAAACCTAATCCACAGACACGTGATTGTTTTTTTTTAAGTTTCCTTTTAGCCCTTCTAAATTCTTGTAATGTTCAAGGATCAATAAGAATCTCATCTGTAGCTGATTCTGGCAGATATTAATCTTTCCCTTGGCTTTGCAGTCTGCTTGAAATAGTACTTGTTTCTTCATGTCAGGCCTCTGGCAATGCTTACTGGAGTTAAGATTACAGTCTCCAGTCAATCCCATTTTTCTGTCATTAACTTTCTAAACTGTTCCCCATAGCTGGCAACTTTTCCATGCTTGGAGACCTAGTTAGTGGGAAGCTGGGAGAATGATGGGTTTTGTCTGTCTAGAGTCACTGTGTCTTTGAGATTTGTTTAACTTTGTCATTAAGCCCATTTGTGTTGTAAGCGTAACAATGATCACATATTTTGCCTGTGCACTGGCTACCTTTCTGTTGCGATTTGCATATTAGTGAAAGAAAAAAACACCTCCATGTTTACTTAATATTTTTACCCTTTTTCTCCATTAACTTGATTAATAAATTCAGTGAAGTTTTGGATTGGAAATTAGAGACGTGGCTCATCCTCAGAGTCTGTGCTATGTTCTAGCTAAGCAAGTAGCTAAATTTATTGAGCAAAATACAGGTGCTCTGTTTTCAGTAGCTGCTTGTCTAGATAGCAATTGATACTGCTGTCAGAACCCATAAACCCTGCATTTATGGTTGATTCCAATTTTGGGACAAATCTTGACCAGAAAGCAACAAGAATGGAAATGTATCTCCCCCAAATTACAAGAACTGATCAGAAAACACCGAGCACAGTATTGCTATTTGTGTTCAGTGGCTGTGTGGCTGGGTCGCAGATCGCAGGTTACAGGTCACTTTCCTTCTCTTAGAATGCGAGTCGGGGTGACCAAAACTCAGAGTTACAACATGAGCTTGACGACTATCACTTTAGCAGTTGGGGAAGCCAAATACTTGCTTCTTAATAAGAAAAAAGAAAGCTGATTAGAACTGAGTCATCCTGCTCTATTCCAGTGTTGGTATGAATGGCATTCCATATGGATTGGCCTGCACAGAGGGAAGTGCCAAACCGTAATCAAGACCGAGTGACTGACTTCAGTCAAACATTTCAAAATATCACCCAGGAGTTTTAGATACAAGAAAATAAAAAATAGTGATGTTCTCAGTTAAGGAGTTAATTGCTTCCTGCGGATTTGGATTATTCTTTGCAATATTTTGAAGATTTTTACTAGGATTCCCTCCAAGTAGAAGCACTTTATTTCCATTTTATACATTTACATTAGGTTACGCTGTAATGTACATATTAACAGACTGAAACATGGCACCTGCCCTCGCTCACATTCTTCCTTCTCAATGATGCTGCAATGTTGACTTGTTTCTGGAACAGATAATTTGCAGAGCCTCTAGGAATTAAAATAAGATAAATAATACCAACCTCTTGCAGGTAAGTCTACTAGCAGCAAAAATCACTCCTGGAAGAGAAATGGGGTATTTTAGAGTTAAGTCGGTAGGTTTTTCAGTTATTGTTTTTAGAGAATTAATCCCAAAAGGATATTTCTATGGGTTTTGTTTCTTACATCTAAGAAAAATTGTTTCAAAAAAAAGCTGAAGACAGATTATGTCAAATTTTTTGCAACAGTTTGTCCAACTGAAAATAACGGTGGTTGTTTAAATACTTGTCTGGTTCTTGATGTGCCCCAGGTTATATGCAATGATGAAAAATTTATCATCAGCACATCTGTAAATGAATCATCTCTTTTCCTGCACCCACATAGTTGCACAACTTTACTGACTGCTTGCTTTGATGAATATTTGGTATTTGTCATGTGAAGCTATTCCATCCCATTTGTCATCAGAAATTCCAAGCACACTTAAGCCCCTAATACGTCATAGTTAATGTATTCATAATAATTTTGTAACCCAATACAATATGACACGGTAGTCTTCTTTAATTAACGATCATATAAAGATAGAAGTTACAACACGAGATGTGGCTGCAAATCACGTGCCTGGGTTAAGCTTTTTCTCATCTGACTGTACTACACTATGTGGCACAGACTGTGCAAAACAGGTGTGAGAATTTTAGGTAAGATCCATTGTTACAAAATAAACAATAACTTTTCTTTCTTGGGTTGTTTTTTTTTTTCTCTGTAGTGGATCAAGATGATAGATCTTATCTCATGCTGATAAGGCTTGACTCAACACAAAAGCTGGAAATGGAAGATTCTTCCTTTTCCTTTTTATTTTACTATTTGTTGAATGATGGCGGCGCTAGGAGAAAAGTGAAATAAAGCTGAAGAAAATAGAAGGAGGTTAAAGGGTTTTGTCAAAGCTATTCTTAAGAGTTCAGTTCTGTTTTCTTTGCATTGCTTCTAGAACAGGTGATTGCTTGCAGAACAGATAATTGCCTATATGAGTGGGGAAGTTGGAAAGGCATATAAATTCTCATTCCAAATTCATACTGGGCCTTTTACTAACAAGTAAAACTTTTTACTAACTGACTCAGAATTTATAATATTAATTTTCAATTCCAGTTTTCTGTGCTGGATAACATAAACCAAAAATTATTTCTTTTTCTGCTGTTAAGCTCAACCCTGCAAAGAACAATATTTGGATTTCTTAAAGAACCTTGGCACATTTACTCCAAGGCTTATATACTGCACTTAGAACTTCTTACTAGCTGGAAACCTGCTGGTGATACATGTGGGCTATTTGATATGGTTTTGGTCTTTGTTGCCTAGTCCTTAGTCACAACAGAGGAAGCATAATAAAATACCTAGTCCTTTCCCCTCATAATTATGACTCAACTTGTATTTCGGTTTAGTGCAGATCATTCAGCAGTGTGCAGGACAGAATAGAAGAACTGCCTGAACAGAATACCTAAAAATACTCTCCCATAATGAAGAATAGGAATTGCATCCTTTATTAAATGTGTGTGTTTGCACAGTAGGTAAAGTGCCAAGTAAATACAATCACAAAGTCTTTGGCAATCTTCTGCAGACAGGACAGAAGCCCACGTCTGGACTCTGCACATTCTCTAGCTCCACAAAAAGCATTACGTAAAGTCTGCTCTCAAATCTGTATTTCCATGTTTTGTGTGATGATATTAATAAGTTCAAATAACCTGACATGTTTGAAATTCACTGTCATTGTATCACTTAACATTTTATGTAACTGTTTATTTTCTTTGTCTGGATATTTAATGTGCACCTAGTTGTATTTATTGCAGCATTATTTGTTAATGCTTTTGTCCGTTGAATCAATTGTCAGGATCAATCATAATAGTTGCAAGAAGGCAATTTTATTCTGAATTGGAAGAACGGTAGACTGCATAAGCATATAATGAAGAGACAAAAGATGATAACATTTATAGCCAAACACCCCAAAATGACTAATGAGAGAAACAATGGGTGGTTTCTCATATGGAAAACCTCATAGGTGTCAAAATAGTAATAAATACAGGCCAAGAACATGGACATCATCCTTTGTACATGGACATCATCCTTTGTCAGTGGAGCCAATTCAGCTCCTACCTAGGAGACTGAATGTCACCCATAATGCTCTTCCCTGGTTCTGAGTTCCTTAAAGACCTGCTGTATGGCTATACTCTGCTCATCCTCAGAATTCTGTATTGATCACATCTATCCAAGAAGATAATATTGCAGAAAGTTTGCTGCTGTTATTGACTACCCAATCCTAGCCTTCTAGTAAATGGTACGTAGATCCTTCTTTCACATACTCCTTGAATGGAGTATGTGACTCAACTAAATGTGAATTATTAGAAAGCATTCCTTTTGTTTCATTCTAACTTACTAAAACCTTAGGACGCAATGGACACAAATTTAAACACAAAAGCAGCATGTACAGTTTGTTTTCTGGGGACTTCCAGAAACGCAAGCAGTAGCTGATCTGGCATGCAGTGTAAATTAGCATAGTTTTAGCAAGTGCCCTATAGAATGCATTGTTTGTGGGTGTCTCAGTTTTTAAATGCACAACTTTCAGTTCCTGGGATCAAATTTCCAAAGCTCTTGTGCTCTCAAATTCCATATTGATTTCCAGATGCTTCAGATGCTTCAGAAGTGGGTCCTAAATGTGACACACAAATACAGCACAACTGGAAATTAGTAGCTGCTTTTGAAAGAAAACTGCCCTTTCATTTGTAGATCATCCTGCCCTGAAGCAAAGTGTCCAATGAAATCACTCTGAGCAGCAGCTGCCTGCAGACTGTGCAATGCAACAGTCCATTAATTGCAGTGAGAAAATTTGCTTCATACAGATAAAAAATGTGTACGTTTTCAGAGATGGCTATTCTGTGCCCCCTTGCTCATTATTAATGAGGAAAAATGCCATTGTAGAAAGGCTGCTGTGTAGAAGCGTTATTTTTAATCTAAAATACGAAAGTACCAGAAAATTAAGGTATTGGCAGCTGCAGTGACAAAGGACATCCATCCTTGCATTGCTTGACACTAAATTCTTGCCTGCAGAATGCCCACTGCAGCTGATGTGCCCTGCTGGCCCTCTCTAAATGCCATGGTGTAATAATTTTCATGGTTAATCAAGGTACGGTTCCTAAGTAGGGCTGAATTTATAGTTATGCTCATCAGAGTTGTGAGTTCTTGAAATGTGTTAAGCAATGAATAGTTCATATGAGCGATTTGTGTGGCTGTGGAAATGTATGTGCCCTAAACACCTTGCTGGTCTGGAGCTGGTACATAGAGTGTATCAAAAGGATTGTGAAAAAATGGGCAGGAAATGATGCATTTTGGAAAATGCAGGCTGTGTCATTCACCACAGGGCAAGTCTCTTTGTGAACAAGCACAGGTCTTTTTTCATACCTGAGTCATTCACCACATAAAGGCTTCAAAAAAAAAAAAAAGAAAAAAAAAAGAAGATAGGTTTCAAAATAGAAAAACACATATTCTGTGACCCAGAGCTGTTAAACGTGTCATAATCAAAGTAACGTAGAGCAGTGTGGTCATTATGATTTTGTCAATAACATGTAAAGCAAGGCCCAAAACAAAGTGAAAGAAATTGTCTTACCTTCTATTTGACTTTTTTCTGTCTTTATGCTTCAGTCTTTTTCCACTGAAATCAATGGGAGTTTTGATACACAAGTCAATGGGAGCAGAATTTGATCTTTTATTAGCACATTGTTGTGGACCCTATGGGAACAGGAAATTTGATTTTGGAGCCACGAACATAAATTGGGGAAATATTTTTTGTCTTTTTTAATGGGTTTAGTGGATTGTGTTCAATGTGCAGTTTTA
The DNA here is from genome assembly GCA_026546715.1 of Gallinago undulata. Taxonomy (NCBI): domain Eukaryota; kingdom Metazoa; phylum Chordata; class Aves; order Charadriiformes; family Scolopacidae; genus Gallinago; species Gallinago undulata. The sequence continues at coordinate 7,334,839 of JAOTQQ010000013.1, forward strand.
GAAAATCCCTGAACAAAAGAAGTCTTGAAATCTTGAAGACTGAAAAAAAGGAGAAAGGCTCTTTACTGGGAAATAAACATTGGCTCCAAGATAAGGAAGAGTCAAACGTGTTTCATTCATTGAACAATGGCACAGGAAATTTAAATAATGGTACAGAAGCCTGGCATTTAAGCCATCAAGCATGTTATTTAATACTACGTCATGCAGTCATTTTTGTTTTGGATTTAGATAATATTACAGCAGTCTTGTTCATATATATATATATGAACGTATGTAGGGCCTGTTTTCTATATGCAAAAGCAAATTTTCATCTAAATAGCTGTATGCAGGCTCAAAATATTGAGCAGCTTTTCATATTTTCTCCTGCTGCATATTAATGGTGTAATCTGAACATCTTTCACATGAATATAGTCACACGGACAAGTACTGTATCTTTCCATCTCTCATTCTTCTAAACGCATGAGAGGAACCATGCAGTGAGGTGTACTTGGGTGTGCTTTATTCAGAGGTGTGATGAGCAGCGAGTTGGTGTATCCAGCTGTGTGTATCTTTGGTGACTTCCCACCACTCTGCCAATGCAGTCAGCGTCTCACATCTTCATTTGTGTATCCATTACATTTGATTTCATCCCTTCTCCTCTGTCCCCATAATTGTTTACAAGTGCCAGGTGTTAATGTTCCACTACAGCCATAATTTATTTCCAAGTACCGAATAATCTCAGAGAAACAGAATTTGTGGGCATGAAATCCCACTTTTACACAAAGGAAGTTCTGTATAGTTGTAGTGTTTCTTTATGTGTGCTACAGGCTGAAAAACACATTTAGCGTGTCAGCAGCAAGTCAGCTACACCCGGGGGTAGGTTAGTAAAGTCAGGTTGATGTCTCGTGTCTCCACCTTTCAACCTCAGAATACGCCAGCCATTCTTGGCGTTCAGGTTTCACTGTTTGCATTGCTGTTCTCTGGACTGCTGCATTTTGCAGGATGATGCAGTTCCCAGAGGGAAAGCTGTAGCGTCAATGTAATTAATGATGTAGTATTTCCCCACTGCTTCTTACTTAGATGTATATGTAGTATTTTCAAGTGAAAGCAGGTAGAAAAGAATTGAGTTCAATAATGAGTTTCAAATAGTGTCAGGTCCACAAATAAACAGGCCACAAAGATATAAGATAAAATTGTATTTTCCCATTTGCAGTAGATTTCAGTGAATTTAACAAGATTAACCAGTTACGTACTTTCATAGGCCTTTCTCTACTACCTCAGTCATAATCTATTTAGACATTGATTTGCCCGAATACTGTAAATCTCAGCATTAATGTCCTTCTGTAGTGGAAACCCACATGAACACATGCTTACGCCTAATTCTCGAACAAAAATAAAAAGAAAGAATTCTACCTTTTTTGTTTTGCCAGAATCATCATTCTTTCATCAACGAACCAGCAGCCTATAGTAAATATTACATAGCTTTCTTCTTGCTAGGTCGGGTCAAGTATTTGACAGGCTAAAACTCTGAGAAGCGGGTAGGGCTGTCTGTACCAGAAAAGAAGTTCATCCAGGTGAGCGTTCTGCCTCCTGTGGTAGCCAGGAGCGTTTAGGGAGTGATGTACAAATATGGCAACCATATGGTGATCATCTCTTTGGTGTATTCTCCCACTAAGCAGGCATTTTTGAATCACAGATTTCCTGAACCACAGGTAGTCTCTTTGCTTTTAGTATGTCTGATGACTTTCTGAACTCCTGCAAACTACAATATCTTGTAGAAAGGAATTCTATCACTCAATTATGCATGGAGAGAGGAACCATCTTCTTTTGTTTGCCTTGAGCCTGCCACCTGCTAGTTTTACTTCCCTCTCCTTGATTTTTGAACTGGGAGGCAATCAACAGCCATTTCCTTTTAAACATCTTAACGACAATCATGACTATAAATATCTTCATTATACCCCTCCTCAGGCATGTCTTTTCCAGACTTAGAAATCGTGATATTTGTAGTTTCTCTAAATATGGAAAATGTTCCAGACCTTTCATCATCCTGCACCTTTTCTTGTTTTACTTTATTCTTTTTCTGAGATGTATATGATGACAAGGACTACTAGCAGTTTTCAGATGTGGGGACAGTACAGGTTTATATAGAGGGTCTGAGATTTTTTTTCCGCTGACGAAGTTACATAGCTTCATTATTTGTGGCATCAGGCAGATAAGAGTGCATAAAATTTACATTAAGAGAGACTATGATCTCTTGGCGACAGCAAAAATGATCTTGCTTTTCTTGGCCACATGATTTTTGGTATAAATACACACACAAAAATATTTAATGAATTCAGCAGCACAGAGGGCATCAGGAGAACAAACCACATGCATCCCATAGGACATCTGTCCCACAGCGGGAGATGCTTCTGTCGTAGAAATGCTCTTAAATACATGGCCTCTGTGACCAGGTTCAAGTCAAATTCAGAACAGGGAGAATTTCCTTCTTACTGTGAAAGAAGTAGTAGCGTTGTTACATGTGCCTTCCACTTTCTTTACCATGAGGCAAGTTTTGTGGGAAGATGTGTTATTTTACATTTCTCTAATTTTATCAGCTGATAACACAGCTAGTTCACGATCACTTTCTGAATAAACCCTTAAAACTTCTTTTCGTGATGGGGTAGTTGCCAGCAGAGGTCAGCATTGCCAGTTTCAAAGGAGTCGAGTTTCTCTAGTTTTTATTGGACTGAGATTTGAAGGATAGACAAATATTTCTAAACCCACCAATCCAGCATTGCCTTTTGGTGTTAGAGTATTGAATCTTCTGGAGTGAAAGCATTAATTTTATGAACCCTTTATTTTCTATCAGCAGAGTTTGTTCTTAAAACAGACTTAAAAAAAAGGGCAGAATCATGTTACCTTCTTAAAATTACCAATATTTTTTCCACATGCCTTTAATTCAATTAATACTAATAATAGGTATTCCGTATCTGTTAGTCCTAAAAGCATTTTGTAAGGAAACAGAAAACCAATTAATAGAATTTGCATTTAAAGGAACATTTTTATATGGAGCAGTAGGGGAATTTATGGGACTTATTCTACGGATTGAAATAATCTAGTTTTTAAATATCTTCTACCTGACCCTTTTTACAGGTAACCCATTAAAGAAAGGTCATTTTATACTTGAAAATGCTAATCTGAATATATATTTTAGGTATTTTTCTAACTTGATTTTTTAATTTAACATCTGATAGTGATTACCTAGACTGTCTAGTTATTCTGCGTAACAATTGTTTACTTAGCATATGAGTTAGAATGATCCTTTGTGCTCATTGTAATTCTCCACTGAACTTAAGACACCTGAAAAGATAATTTAATTCGATTGAGAAAATGGACACTGCTTAGCTAAGAGGATGAGCAAAAGAAAGCCACAGTTAATTTCTTTACTACCTTGCTGTGAAACGGACAGATTCCTTTTGGGTGAATGGCTGGGATTGATTGAGATGTGAAATCACTGTTAGTCTATTGCACAGATTCATCAGCAGGGCTCCTCTCCAGACCTTACTGGGGTTTGCTAGAAAATGATTTTTATATATATCTCTCTCTAAATGTATTTAAAGACCAAATCTTTCTAATCATACTCATGTGAACGCTCCTGTTTATTTGGTTCTTCATTCCATCTCTGTAATTTCTTTGTGAAAATGGCGAAAATATTGTAACCTTCTGAGTTTCAGAAAACTGTCTAAAATGGTTGTTGTCGGGGTTATTACAAAAAGCCTGTTTTCCATAATGTCTAAAACAGGTTAGAAGTGCAAAGAGTAGGAACCTACAGGCAAGTTAACTCCCTCTCTATCTTTTTGCAGATAATTTTGGCTCAGTAAAGTGCCCAAAAGACTTTGTCGTGATACTCTAATGCATGAAAACATCCATAAATTATCTAACAGTTAAAATGCAACTGCGAAGTTGTCACAACTTGGAAAAACCAGCCTGACAAGCACGCTTACTTTCGCTGTTTTTCTAAAACTGCTTGAGCATATAAGGAGAATTTGAAGTGAAGAAAGCAACTGGAGCACAAACAATTTTTGTTCTAAGCACACAAATTCCTTTTGTCTCCCTGACAGGGATCCACATTTTTGTCTCTGACTAGTGTATCAGGTAAAACAGTGTTAGCATTGGGTATAAATCAACAAACATCGTCCATTCCATCCTGTCACTAACAGGCAGGCAGCAGGACGTTTGTAAGCTTTTCCAAGTGGATGTCCTAGAGGATACACAGTCTCTAGTGAACTCCTGCTCTGCCTGTAGCTAAGGGGTTTCTGCCTTGGGCCAATCATGCTTTGATTTGTGTATTTATTCATAGCTATTTACCCATGATTTACCTATTTATTTGTATTAGTAATGAGAAAAGTAAAGGAGTTTTTATCTAGAATAGAATTATCATAGAAAAAAAAAGGGAAGTGTTAAGTAAGCCTTAATATTTAGAACAAAGACAGCAAAGAATTCTTGTATAGATGTTAACTGCTGTACCATGCAAATAAGACTTCTCATAATAATAAAAGTTCTCGTATAGCTGGGTAAAAAGAATGAGAATGATACATTTTTCTAAGATTAAGCTATTCTTACTGAAGATGTTTTTCAAGCTGCAAACTTAAACATAAATCCTTTAAACACCTCCCAGATGTGTATGCAGTTTAACCTGCATTAGCAGATGCAATTTTCAGTTTCACTAGACCATGCTTTTCTGGCAAACACTATTTTTTAAGCAACGAGCACCAAAGAGAGTGAAAATGACTGCACAGCAAAACCCACATTGGCTAATTTTGAAGATACCAAACTTCCACAACTGGTGCAGTAGCCCTATTACTTTGTGAGAACGCACTGTTGTGGGGTCACTCACCTCAGAGCGGTACCGCTGGGCGCCGGGGGTACAGGGGGGGTCCGGAGGGCTGTGCAGGCTGTTTTGCGGTCCGCGGACACTTTCCCAAGCCAGAAGAGCCATTCACATTCCCGCTGCCTTCCCAGCCTCATTCACCGCTCCCGGCTCTGCTGCCCGCACTGACTCACAAACGGAGCTCCCTCTGGGTCCTAGTGCTGTCAGCGTCTGGGAGCTGCACGGGCTCGTAGGAATTCAGCCCTTGGCTTGGTGCCTGGCCCATGCCGTGATGCACAGATACGCAGTGAAAGTTTCAAAGCGTGCACCGGTTGTATGACTGTGCATACATAATACCGAGAAAGCCCTCCAACTTCCTGGTTCCAATGTCAAGAACTGAAACCCTCTTTAAAGGGACGTTTTGTCTTCAACCTTTCTTGCTTTGCATTTTAATCCTTGCATTCAATTTAAAGATGAGAGCTCAGAGAAAGAAACTTGGAGCTCCCTGATGAATGAGTACTTTTTAAAAGGCTCTCTAGAACCCTTTATTCATGTCATCAGGCTATAAACAAACCTATAGGAACACTAGTAGTTAACTGGTGAAGCCGTGGGCTGTGTTCCCTGCAAAAATTTTGCAGTCCCTGTTATCAGGTGTCTTTAACAGGGGTCAGCCAAACACCGATGTAGAGTATCAAATAGATATTTTACCCTGACTTGGAGCAGAGGAAAAGATTATATAAGAACCCTTTCCAGCCATAACCCTTTCCATTCTGTGTTTAACATGCTTACCTTAAGCAACAAAGGGATGTGGAAATATTTTCCGTTACGTTTGTGGAGGAGGATTAAGTACTTTTCAAGGAAACAACGGAGTGTTATAAGCACTGATAAATATAGGAACTAAATACAAACGTAAAAATTTCATATAGAAAGAAACCCAGCAAGTTGGTGAAAAACTCTACTCTAAAAAAAAGTTGGCTAGCTACATAGAGAATTATGAAGCAGCCCCTTAGAATTTCATAGTTCTTACCATGGCATAATGCAACCTCTGTGATTACAGAGACACATTGGAAAAATGTAAATCGTCCTCCATTGAGAAGCAGACTACTGCATTTTATCTTTGTGGAAATTACCGAATGTTTTTTGATTCCATCCAGAAGAGGGCAGTCATATGGAGAGATTTGTCCTTAAAATCCTCTGGGGAAGGGAAAGATATGTGGAAGATACTATGTAAAGGCGTAGAGCAAGAAGGCCAAGTAGCTTTGAAATTGTGTTTCTTATTTGCCACATGGATATGCTGCTTTCTGAACCTGGAGCAAGCGTATCTTCATATTTTATTAAAACTTCTAAACAAACCTTAAATTTCTTCCCCACAGTGCTGAAGATAGCGGTGGCTTCAGTGCTAGACTATTTCTTGGAGGTGGTGTGCATTTAAAATTAACTGAAATATTCTTAAGGAAATTACAGTACAAAATGCTTGATGCAAGTGCTAAAATTACCTTCACAGTTTGCCAGGATTATGCAGATTGCTTTGTATTTCTAAAAGAAAAATGCTTTCCGTACATGATAGCAGTCATAGACTAAGTGTGATGTCTTCATTCAAACAGCCAGTCATCAGAGTTTCTGAAAGTTTTGCCTGTAAAACTTGACCTCAGGATTTGGCCTTAGCTTCATATTTCATTGCAGAAATGCCAGGCTATTCTTGTGTTGAGCATTTGTCTCACTTCATTAGAATATCCTCAGATTAGGATTTAGTGCTGGAAAATTTGAAAGAGCATTATAGCCCTTTGTGACTGTAGCAAACAGCATCAAACCAGAGATATAAAAAAATATGTTTTTTTTTTCTTTACTTAAAAGTTATTGCACGCTTGGATTTAACATCTCTACAGTTGATTTCTTGGCAAGAGCTGCCTGTCTTTTCCTAAAACTGGGGTCACCAAAGCTTGTTTGGACATGTAATGATGAATACTCTGTGCTAATACTCAATCTGTAGCACAAGTACTTATTTCTGTCATGAAGGAATCCTGCTCTTGTACTTAATTCTTGTACCTCTTGAGGTTACAGCAGCAGGCTGATACAAACAAGAAGCAAGACAACTGTGATGGTCCCTGGGAAAAAGCACTGACTTGTATTCTCTTTTCTTATGTTCCCATGTAACCCAAACAAACACAGTTTCTCACTTTCGAGTGCCCGGCAGGCGCACCGGCACTGCACAGATGAACGCCTGATCCCAGGTGAGCTCCTGTGCTCCATTCTGAGCGACTGAGAGCATTGCACAGTGGTCATGTTTCTTTCTCTTTTAGCAGTGGTCTGAACATCAGGTTTAAAGAGAAAAGTCTCGCTACACGCACGGCTGCTTAATTTTTGTTCTCTGTGAGCTGAGGGTTTTCATGCTTTGGCAGGTCACTGCATAGGAGATGAGGGACTGGTAACATTAGGCTGAGTAAGTAAAAGATGCGCTCTGGAATCAGAGAAGCAGATGCATAAAGAGAAGTTGTGTGGGCACAGAACTAATGAATCCTGGTTCTCTACAGATTTGCACCCACTTACTTTTCTGCCTCTACTACAATAACTTGAGGTCTCCCATGATTTCTTACGTGAGCTTCCTTAAACAAAATCTCCAGTTCCCCCCAAGAGTTAATCAGTCCATTATGATTAACGGCAAAGTGTGTGCCTGAGTACTTCCATGTAGTGCACTAACACATTTCATGTCAGGAAATCAACAGACCAAAAGGAAGAGCAGCACTGTTGAGAACGATGACTATGGGTAAAACGTTTTGTGCTCTTCTGACTGCAGGGCTGTCTGCTTTGGTGGCCAGGTTGAGCTCAGTGTGGCTCCAAGCCCTGCAACAGCAACTGTGGATCATCACAGACTCTTCCTTTTGTGTCAGCACGTCTGTCCAAGAAAGCTGGAAGGTGGAGAAGGCACAATGTATGAAAAAAGTGTCTTATGCTTATGTGCTATGTTTAGGATTGTATCAGGACTTGAGGACTGTAGGTGGATTCCTCCTGGAGTCACTGTCTTTTGTGCTGCTGGAGTCTCAGGGAAGGCGTTTGAGAAGTGGCTGGGCTTCTGTTTAGAAGCAGCACTCTTAAATGACAAAAGCTGTCCAAAATGATGAAAATCCTCATTTATTTCTGAAATCATGTGGATTTGGAAGTAAAAACAGGTGAATACCACTGGTATTCCTAAAATCTTGGCACTTTAGAGAGGTGTCAGATCACTGAGAAAGGGAAGGGGCCTACAGAGCATCAAAAGGTTTTCAGAGATCCCGTAAAAGTATAGGGAGATGGGATGAGCTGAACAAGTTTTATTTGCTTCAGAGACAGTTACGTGTGTGTGTGCAAACAGTTACATTCAATACTCCCTTGTAATACTAAGTCTCTACATGAACAAGGATGTATAAAAAATAACCCACTTTCCCTAGCTGTCGTGGAGGTGCTTTGATGTGAATGCAGGAAAAGTTCTAAGCATCTCAAGTGAGGCATTCAAAGTGTAAGAGAATGTCTGTTTTACCTAAAAGAATATTTATAATTTCCAGTTTTAAAATTTTCCAGAAAATAGAACATAGCTATCTTGTGTAAACTTGTTTGAGAGCTCTTTTCCTAAGGCTAAATCAAAAGTAAGGAGTTATTAAACTTTTCCCTTAATATTTAGCTGGAGGAAGCTTACTCATGTTTGGCTGAGTAGAAGTTAACCAAGATGTTGGAAGCAATGATCACAATGCAAATTATCTTCTTGTATTAGTTACAAAAACTGAAAAAAGTTGATACAGGAATTAAGTAGTTATTTTGTCTTTATTAGTTTGTGTAGCATTACTTTGTACTATTATCTGTGTAGCAGAAGTTACTAGAAAAAAGAGGCAGCTCACTTATTGGTCATTAATAAATAGGTCAGACAAACAAGTTCATTACTGATTTACTGTGGGACTCAGTCTGCTGTAAATATTTTCCTAACTGTTTCTGCCTCATGGCTTCACAGTTGGGTCGATAACACATACAGAATATAGCTTGGCTGTGTTGTAACATTGATCTGTACATGATGCGTTTCCAATACACCGCAATTCAAACCAAGCAGTGATTAGAAATGTTCATTTCTGGTGAATTATGGAAGTAATCTGCACTAATCTTTTCTTCCTCTTTTGGTTAGTTATATAGTGCACAGTAGAAAGAAACTATTTTACTGTAAATGAAAACACGTCAAAAGCCTGAGCTTGCTAAAGGCAAAATGTCTGCTGATTGTTCAAGTGCTCTTACAGACAGAGAATATAATTCTAATGGCAGTGACATACAGACACAGCAGAGCTATGAGAAAAAACTTTACATTACTCTTCAGACTCAGCAGAGATTTTACCTGATAGTTGTTTGGAAAGATACGTAGTAATTACAAATATTTCCAGAACACACAAGGCCTGTGTTTCTGTTGGAATATTTTTTTTATTAATGCCATTGGTTGGCAGTGATGGTCAAATGAAAGCGTGTATGCTATTTAAAATATTAAAGGAACTATGGATTTTGAAAATCAGCACTCACGTGTTTATTCCATGCTCTTCTTCTGTGAGAGGATAAAAGGCTTTTTGCAGCTTAGTAGCTGCAAAGTTTTTTCCCGGAACGTAGCCTTTTGCACTTGGCTGAACCAGACCTGGGTTGAAGTCTGAATTCTCCTTGGAAATCATAAAGAGTTTGTCTGTCAGAGTTCACTAGTTGTGGACTTTTGTATGAAGTCTCTCTCCATGGACAAAAGCTCCTTTGATGCAGTTCTATAAGGAGCACACATGGTCTGGTGTACATTTCATATAATCTCCGTGACAGGAGCATTTCAAGAGCTAGTAAAACGCATGCATCCCCTGTTTTAGAGTTGGGGTTTTTTTGACTGGTTTTATGCTACTAACACTGTGCTAGCATTAATCTTTCTAAGATCCACAGAGTCTGGCAATGTTACCCTTTTTTTTGGGATATCAGCACTGTCAGTGAAGCTTGTAGCTGTTTAAGGACTCGCTCTCCCAATGCCAGCATGAAGTGAGGTCTGGACGTGCCATCTGTGGCTGGACCATCATTTGCAGATTCCCTGAGAAACCATGGCTTCCAGCATTGCTCCCCTGCTTGTTGCAAGGGATTGGGGATTGGAGAGGAGAATCGACTCTAGTGCGGAGTGCCTCCTCTCTGCTCTGATCTATGAAACAGGTCTGATGTTTTCTCTTTGTGCTCTTTCCAATGCTCTTCTGCCATGCTCTAATAGAAACTATGAATTCTTGTCAAAGTCTGGCTTCATCATATGTGCACAATGTGCACTGAGATAATGAGAATAATTTGCCAGTACGGCCATACTTTGCTCATGACCTTTGGAGTTGGCAGCCGCTTAAGAGCTTTTATATCCACAGGGATGAGTATTATAATCTCATCCTTTTTGCAATGTTAGTGGGCAAATGACAAATGATGATATCAGAATTTTTCCTTCTTTCAGGCTTGCAGCACTGAATCTCCGTACACAGCAGCAGGTCTTGCTAGAGACACAGGTGCATTGAATATGGTGTGTGTCAGTCTGCCCTACAGGTGGTCCCCACAGGGCAGCATGTTGTACTTGTTCTTAAGGGACGCTTCGGTAGCCCTGAATAGCAACTGGCTTCAGAACATCACAGGAACTATAAGCACTGTCCCGAAGATTCTCCCACAGAAACATCTTCTTTTTCCAATGTGCCCTAAAAACATTTCAGAGTGCCCCTTAACCTTTTGTCATAAAGTAGACCACAAGAGGAGAACTTGGTGCTAGCAGGGGAGGTTGTCTTGTTACTTAAAGCCTGTGGAGTAGGTGGGAGAAACACTTTGACATTTAAGTTGCTGATATATAATTATTTTTAAGTGTAAAATTAGACCTCTCATTAAACATATTTTCCTGCTCTTAGGTCTGAACACAGTCATAAGACATCCAGCTTGCTTGGCCCACCTCTTTTTCTATAACATTTCTGCGTAAAACTTCTTTCTCAGGGGCACCAGTTTTGCTGAAAGTTGTTAAGAGAATATTTGGGCCACAACAGAGGAGACTAAAAGTCCTAACCAGCAAAATTTCACCAAGCTGTGGAGTTAAGGTGAAAACATAATTTGGCAAAGTTAGCAATTACTCTCTGATAACAGGTATTCCATTGCTGCTTTAAAGTTCATCTGGGAGTTTGTCCAAGCTCTGGTGCCAGGACAGGCTTTACAATATAAGCAAATTTCCTCAAACGCTTATGCTCTGTTTTCAAGCTACCTGCACTTTACGATAAGTCAGTTACCATGCTAGAGGCCATACTTTGGGGAGAACCACAGATTGCGTCCCAGTAATTAAAGATTTAATTTCTATAAGTTGAATTCAGTCTTTGAAAAACAATCCCATCTACAGGATTCTCCCTCACCAGTGCTTCTCTGTGTTTCCAAGAAGCAGCACACTCGGGAGTTCCTATAAAACATGGCTCTCTGTTCCAAGTACTGTTGCATGGCAGCAATTAAAAACAATACTGTTATTCCCTCTTAATATATCAGTGCCCGAAAGCAGTAGCTTTGTTAGTCTGTATTCTGTGGTAAATGTATTGGGTTTGGTGTTTTGTTTAGTTTTGTTTTTTCTTTTTCCATTAAAGCTTTAGGAACAAAAAAGAATGTTTAATGACGATGTCAGAATTAGATTAATAAAAAATGCATTTTGTCCCCAGAAGCAGCAATAGGACATAAGATTTGAATTAGGAATGTTGAAAGCACACTTCTACCCTAATTCCATTTATATCTGGGTGAACCTGTTGTCCGAGAACTTGTCTGGTTCTTTTTTCAACCCTACAGGCACTATTTGCTTCCACAACCTTTTGCAGCACAGTAGTTCTCTACCATCTCTTTAAAGTACTTTCCTGTAGGTCTTCTGAATTGATGTCACATAAGTTTCAATGAGTGTCCACAAGTTTCAGTGATGTCAGCAGTTCCATATTCACCTTATCCACCAATGTCTTCATTTTGCGAGCCTTCATCATGCCCTGTCCCACCTTCTTCCTCCCCAGATCCCCAGTAAGGCAGCTGTTTCATCATCTTAATCTCCTTATAGGCCCTTCTACAAACCATTTCTAACTCTACTATACCCTTCCTGAGACTCGAACTGCACAGAGACTCAGCAGGTGTCAGACTGATTCCTAGTTTTTCTGTTGGTTTGAATCCCGCAGATGTCGACAAGGCCTTTCTACTTTCATGGTAGTAAGGTGAGACCTTGACTGCAGTTTTTCTGCAGTGAATTATGCCTCAGATTGAACGCGAGTCCACCCTACTGAACACCACGTTGCTAAGAGAAGCTAGTTCTCTTTCTTTTGGAGGGAACCCATTTTTGTTTAAGGCAGTCATTTTAAACTTCTTTAAGCTGCCTTTCTCTTACTAGATACGAGAATATGAATATTATCTAAAAGCATGAGGGTATTTGTAAGTATTCTCTCACTATGTATGTGTGTACACACACAAGGGAAGACTTTCCGTGGCTAGCTGTGACTGAACCAGCTTCTGCACTCGGCTGTGGTCCCTTCAGTACTATCTTGGGGGGGTACAAAGGGTGTAGTAGGAAGTCTTGCTATGAAATTAGGAACACAAGCTTAACAACAAACTCGGAGTGAGATGCATTTGACTATTGAGGGTGGGACTTTTTAAAATAGCTTGAAGAAGACATTCAAGGTGAGGCTCGACGAGGCCCTGGGCAACCTGGTCTAGTTGGGGGTGTCCCTGTGACTGCAGGGGGGTCGGACTACATGACCTTTGAAGGTCCCTTCCGGCCCAGATGATTCGATGATTCTATGAATGTGTCAGTTGGAGGGACCCTCGCCTGCCACCAGAAGACTTGAAAGGATGGACTTCGCCATCTCTGTGTCCTGTATCTTCTTGTCATTAGTGATAAATCTTAAAGAAGTCGGGGGGGGGGGGGGGAGCTGAAAAGAAGTGCAAGTGATTGAATTTAAAGCAATGCTTTAAAAGTATTTCATATCATACTTGTCTTCCAGGACCTGAGCTCTGTATTGTGTAACAACAATAGAACTGGTGAAAGTGTAAAAAGCTGGGACTTCCTGCCAATGTTACAGCTTGTCTTTGCTACTAAAAAAGGCAGTAAACTGGGAGGGTATGTCAAGGAGTGAATTGCTCTGCACTTGCCCTGTTTCTTGCACTTGTTTTCTACACATCTTCTGAACACTGTTGGAAACAGAACTCCAGGCCAGAACTACCTTTGGACCAAGCCAGTGTGTCTCACTTTTAAGTGTCCTGGGCATTCCTGCCTTATGAGCTACTGTGGGACCACAAGTATTAATAGGGAGGTGGGGGAGACTGGGGAATACCAAGCTTTAAAGAGAAATAATGAAAGAGCTGTAGTAGAGATGTGGGATACTGCAGAAGTTGGGGTGAGAGGTGGTGAGAGAAGTGGAGGTGGTGGAGAAGTGGTGGAGAAGTGGTGGTGAGAGGCCAGGTGAAATGAGGACAGAGGCATTCAGGAGAAGCAGAAAGCTACTGGTAACCATGAGTCTGTGTTGGCACAGGGAAAAATGTGCATGTGCTGAATTACAGTTTTGTGTACTGCACAGATCTACATAAATAATAGCATTTTCAGTGGACTAGCAGGAAGAGGGAGAATCTTGGGGGGAAAAAAGCACCTCTTTTTTTGCCAAATCAGGGGAGCAGATTGAGCCTTGAAAATGGAAACAGCTGTGCTTTTCAAGGGATGCTGTTTTGCACACCCCCTCCCAGAAATACCGTGAACTCTGTGATGTTGTCACTAGGCTTGCAATACTGTAAAGTGAAAGTACATCTGTGGAAGTCAACCATACAAATGAAAATGTGGGTTTAAGACATGCAGCTGTAGCATTAGTTGAAAATGCTCTCTGCATGCACAGGAGGAATTCAAACCAATTTGAGTTTGAAGAAAGCAGGGTTTACTCCAGGACACAATGTGCAGTGTTTGCAGATCATTGGATGGCTCAGTCTAGTACAGATCATGCCTTTTTATGGGGACATTCCAGCTCCAAAGAAAGCAAATTCTTCTGAAACACATTGTCTTAGTTAAACTTTTAATATGTTTTGATATTGCTAGCAGCAGCCTTATATAATGTGGTCGTGTAGTGCTCAGCAAACAAAAGCTTACTCTGAGTGCTATTGAAGAAATGGAGACTATGGATGAAGCGAATATATTACCAGTACGAGATTTGCACAGTATTTTATACCTAGAATCATTGGGTTGATACCTTGCCAACACTGCCTCGAGTCTAGTGAATTACAGAGTCTTTCAATGAGAATGTGGTTCTGGAAGCAGTGGCTTCCAGAAGACTCATGTTTTGGGTAGCTCATCTTGAGCGCCTTATGAAACTCACGTGGGCCCCCTTTGAATGGCAGGAAGAACTGCACTTAGACCAAATGATCCCCAAGCAAGAGGCAGTTACTGGTTCTAACCGGGATATCAGTCTTATTCCTCCTTTCCTTGATGCAGTGCACGTCATATGCTCTTTCCAAACACGAAGAAGATAAGAATAAGGCAGTCGCTGCCATAGAAAGGAATTTTGGTTGTCCGTCCTATGATTGCTGTTGATAATCAGTATCGCTGAAGGCTCTTGCCTCACTTTGTCTTTGTTCTTGTAATCTGAAGGACCATGGAGTGTAGTTGTTGACTAGACATGTATGTGTAGCTGCCTCGTGGGTAGCATCATGCCTGGCTTCTGCATGAATATCCAAGATCTGTAGTCTTAAAGGCTTGGCACTGCGTGAATTCCTGCCATTCTGCTATGTGTCTTGGCACCATTCTCCTTGCTACGCTGTAATTCCTGTGAAATGCTGAACCACATTATGTCTTAAAACTATTCTTTATTATGCAAGAAGGGAGAGTTGGTATTTTGGGTTTTCCTTTTCTTACTATACTCCTCAGAACATGCAAATACAATTTTATGTTGCATCTGTCATTCCATAAGCCTTTCCAAAATTTGTATCATTCCAAATGCAAGCAGTCAGATGGGTGAAGTAATTCTGCTTGGAAATTAACCTAGGAATTGTAAATGTTACTATATTAAGAGCAGAACTCAAACTTATAAATCTCATGTAATACATATGTTTAATGTTTTCCTATAAAGAACAGCTACTGAAGAGTTCTGGAGGTCCAGGGTAAGTTACGGCATAGTTAGAGTGCCTCCCTTATTTTTCAGCTCTAATCTTGGTTTTATGTATGCAGCTCTTTAGTTGTCCCTAAGTCATTGTACAAACCTGTGGTCAGAGTGAAAAATTTGTGTGCGCACCTTTTTTTTTTTTTATCATGTATTTTCTGTTTGCATATGGTCTGTCAGTTCGTTAGCCACTTGAACTTTTGAAAAAGTATAAGCACTGTTCACACGCTGTCCTTTTGGGATGAAACCGTGCTTCTGTGACAGCTCTGCTAAAAAGGACAGGGCATTACCTGCACTTTGCATGGCACGCTGGAGAATAGGGAGCTACTGAATTGAAGCTTATCATCCATAGTCTTGGTTGTTAGTAAATCATCAAGCAAATCATCATACATGATTCTAAATCTTAGCTCCTACGTACTCCAGGTTCTCCAGGTAAGGCAGACAAAAAGAGTGATGTTCTCAAGGCAGAGGAAAACACTATTACTTGATGGACGCTTAACTTAAACATGGAGAAGGTGGGGCATGTAAAGTGCTGAAGTGGAAGCAAACTGTTCATCTCTGTTTTTAAATGTCTTCCTTTCTTTCAGAATTATATTTAATGTTGTAATGCATTAGATGTCTAGCATTTATATTATTAGCATTTACATGGTGCATTGATGAGAGACTGCAATCCAAGTTCTAGCCTGACTGGCAAAGGAAGTATTTATGTAAGAGGTGATTGATGGCAACTTGTCCCACTCTGCTAAGTTTCTTCTGTGACTTCTGTGTCAAAAGTGAGTTCTTCAGAACCTCCAGCTCTCTTAATGTTTTAACCTGCTTGCTGGGAACAAGAAAATTTGTCTTTCCCAACATTCTCATTTTCACATTGCCCTTATTGCAAAGAAGAGCTGAGTGAAAAGGAGAAAAAACCCAAACCAGAGCAAAAAAAACCCTCCATCACAACCTTCATTCCAGAGTCAAATTTGCAGTGAGAATCTTTGAGTCTATTTTTGTCCAATTCCATTTGGACAAAATTCAAGAATTTGATTTTTCCCATTGCTTTACTGTGTACCATAGTTGACTCTGAAAGCACAGGCTGAAAACCAATGCTGAACCACAAAATTCAATTAAAGCACAGGGTGTAAGCAGGGAGGAGAAATCAATGGGTGGATTATTCTATCAGCTGCTGTTCCCATGATCTTCTTATCTTATTCTGCACTACTAGAGGAGCTGTTGGGAAGTGGAGTAATTGTAAAATCAGATCAAACTGCTGCATCCTCTCAGCATATAGCAGAAAATTGGATCAATAGCATGAGCCGGTTCTTCGTCGCTTTCCCTCTAAGCAGCTGGACTGCCAAATCTATCCACAGCGTGGAGGCTAATCTGTTTTTTAATCCTTTACTTTCCCACTATGAAGATAAACAACTGCCTGAAACAAGCATAAATCAGTGCAGATGCCAGGCTGCTTCGGTATATATTTTACTGCTGTTACATGCATCTAGTGACTAAGTCAAACATTTGAAGCAGAAATATTTGTCAATAACGAAATTACCTGTTTGTCCACCAAAAAAAGAAAATCTAAAGCAGGAGGGAAACGTTCTAAAATGACAATATTTAATTTTTAATTTGTTCCTGCTTCCATCATATAGTGTCACTTCTCCAGGTAGAGCATGAGCAGTTTTAAAAACTGCCTATTGGTATAGGGATTTTTTTTAAAATAGATTGTCAGTCTTCATTTTGAAAAGGCAATGAGCGAATTGTGCTCTTTTTTAAAAATTTCTCTGGTATTGACTAAAGACATTAA
Organism: Gallinago undulata; assembly: GCA_026546715.1. NCBI lineage: Eukaryota > Metazoa > Chordata > Aves > Charadriiformes > Scolopacidae > Gallinago > Gallinago undulata. Next base: position 7,351,586 of record JAOTQQ010000013.1, read on the forward strand.
ATTGATTTACTAATGGAAAACAAAGTGTGTAAGCCTGTATAGATAGTCCTGGAGCATGGAATTGCCAGAACATTGAGGAAAAAGGGATTGTGTGTGAATCCCTTAAAAAACTCACTATTGTGCATTGTGCTGCACAGCAACAGATTTCATGTATCTTTGGTGATAAACAAACTGAAACATTTCGCTCTAGTAAATGCAATTCAGCAAATTCACGTACCTGGAATAATTTTGACATCATAATGCCTATTTTGTAGTTTTACAATGTTAGTTCTGATCCTTTATTCCCTACTCGTAACCTGGTCTCTTTGAAGGTTTGGTATTTTTTAACCGGGTTCAAGCGATAGACACCAGTCTTTTGCTGTTGAAGTGGGAGCTCTAAGGTGTTTGGGATTTTAGATGGCCTGCTATGATTCTGTGAATCTGTGACATTGTGTAGTGATGTACTCTGTTCTTAGACTCTCCTGTGTACTCAGAAAGTGTGCCAATGAGAGTAATGTCAGTGTCTGCTTACAGAAATAGATGGATAGACATAATGCACATTGCTCTAAGTAGTTTCCTGACTGTTCATCATAAGAGTACATTGTCTCTTTTAAGCACCTATAAGCAACCATAGACATATCTTCCCTTCTGCACTTCTTTCAATATATTTATTTTTATAGCAGAGGGGGGGAGATGGAAAAACCTCTGTGCAGTAGCCACAGAAGCTGATCTACCACAGAGCAGGCACATGGCCAAGGGGATGCATGGGCATATCTGCAGACAGCTGAAAGGACAGATGTATCAAATCAGATTTATGAGGTCGGTTTTCCCAGCCAATAAAGTCCAGATTACTGTCTGCCCTATTATAACCTTCCTGCGTTTAAATGGATGTGAAACAGATAATCCAGCCTTTGGCGGGAGCAACACTGATAAAACACAAACATTATTTCTGTAGCCACATAAGATTATTTTTTCCAATTCAGCAGAAAGATTGGATTGAAGATTGTTAAAGAGGTCACAGTATTTTTATACTGGTTGTGTGTGAATAAAAATTTTCTCAGTCCGGGGAAAGGGACAGAGTATGCTTATTTAGCAGAATATAGCAGAAAGGAAATTTACATCTTACTGTAATGCAGCAATGGAGATACGCCCTGAACAAACATATGTAAATGGTATCTACTCTTCAAACAGTGTAAATTAACCCAGTGCTATTGTGAGCTTTGTGAGCAATATAGGCAAAAGGCCAATTACAGTTTCGTGAGCGAAGTATATTTGAAGTGTAAATGAAAGAACTATATGTAGTCAGTGACACTGCTGTACTCTCAGGTGGAACCGATTCCATCTCGGGAGGTATTTTGAGTTTTGTATGTTTGGAAGTCTAGAAAGGGTTCAGAGAGCACTGAACTCAAATGCCCTTGGCACAAAGAAGGGTCCTGAGTCCTAAGACAGGCTGGTGTTTCCTGAAGGTTCCCGCTGCGTCACCCTGTGTTGGTGACAGCAGAACTCGGGGCTGTGCAATGCGTGATTCCTCGTGAGTGTGCTGCTAAAACAGTAGGGGAAGTCTGAGTGGCGTGGGTTTAGCTGTAGCACATAATGCTAGGCCAGGAAACACCAGTTTCATGGAAAAACGGCACATGCACGCAAGTCCACATAGTCTGCCTCTTGACGGGCCGGTTGTAGCTGCTTAAGAGATTGTTCTAGAGAATTGGACAGTATTTTGAGAACTTTTCATTGCCACATTTATAATGATAGCTGAGCCTGTTATTTTCCTATGCCTATAAAATTAAATGCATATATCCCGTCATGATAGTGCTGTATCGGTGATCTCCGGTATAGCTGCCTGAAGCCTAAAGTGCATTTTTTCCTTTAGTTTTGGTAAGACAAAGCAGTTTTCTATTCCATAAAGTTATTTCTCTCTGCAAACAAGCCTGAATTCTTTCAGTATTGTTGTTTGAATCTTTATTTACTTATCTATGGGAAAAAATGCAAATTAAAATATGAACGTTACATGCAAGACACTTCAAGAAGATGCTGAAACTGAATAGTAAAAATAGCTTTCTGATGGGAATATTTTAAATAACATTGAACATAAAGGCTCATTGGCAGTGTCAATTGCCAGCTGCAAAAACATACAGTATTAGGATGGGAAACATACTAGGAAGAAGTAGGCACTTGGGAAGAAGACATTAGTAAAAATGCTATTTTTATTTAAAGGTCTATGCAGTCAAAGTTCATCTTCCAGTGTTTTCTAAAGATTAGAATTTCAGTAACATTGAAACTTTTGGACCAAACGCATTCCTGGAATCATACTGTCCTCGCTGGAATCGAATGAGAAGCAGCTAATGCATTACATTAAAACTTATTCTTCTGTGGACTTCACAAGCTACTTTTTTTTTTTAATCAGATTTTTGTTTTGCATTGTAAAACTGCAAAAGGAAGTGATAATCAGTGCCCCTACAAAGTGGTGGGTTATGTTGGTTGTTAGAGCCAGTATGCCACATGGAAGCTATTAGAGAAAAGAAACAGCGAAGGCAGATAATTCAGATTTAGCTGACACTAAAGTGAAATGTTCTATGGCACCATCACAGTCAAAGTACATCACTTTGCAAAACCGGACCTTGCCTGTTTCTGTTGTAGCTCATACAATGTGAAGAAGGATTTGGTTGACATTACGATTACTTTCACAAACGACTTGTCTCATGCCTTCTTTTATCATGCTGGAGCTTGTGTCAGATCTGTGACAGATTCCTGACCTAAACTACTGTTTTCCTTCACCTGCTGCAAAGAGGGCTTCTAACACCTTTCTTTGGGAGAGCAATCAGGTGTGACTTCCTCTGCTTCCTCTGAGAAGAAGAGGCTCCTGTAATATCTTCTGAGGGCTTTCTAGCATTTGGAGTTCTTTTGTACCGAGACAGAGATTTGCTAAATTGAAGCATTTGTCTTAACTTTTCAAACAGCTTTAGATTAAAATATGTTCATGTTAAAAATTAGAGCTCTGCATGTATTTCTCAGGCCGTACTCTGCAGCAGACACTTTCGGAAGACCATATGCTTTCAAGCTGCCATCTCTGAGTAAATTTGTAGAATAGGAAGCTTTTTAATGAAGATGTGGTTCTTGTTAGTTTTCCCTCACGATACGTAACACCTTGTAAGCGATTGCATCTTGTTACCTCACTGTCGCTGTTTCAGAAAAGCTTCCATGAACCTAGATATCAGAGGGGAGGCACTATTTACTCCTGCTCATTTCCTCACTCCTTGAGACTTCTCAATTTAGCATTGAGTGTATTTCAGTGAGGATGTTGAAAACTGAATTAGTACCTTCACATTAGCTCCCAGCTAACAAAAAAGCAACCTGTCATTTCTTACTTAAATTTTATCTTGATCCTAGGACTTGAGCCTCAACTTCCGTTGCCTTGGCCTGAGTTTGCCTGTCCTAGACAACTGTAGCTATTGGCTTAAAGATACTACATGAGAAGATTGCCTTCAGCACCCTATTGTGTGTTTGATGTCTTTTTTTTTGGGCTACTACTGATAACCTTTTGCCATTATGTAGGAGGTTTTGTTCCAATATCTCCATTATTGTGTGATTTCTGTCAAAGTCATAGGGTCTGTCAGTCTCCATCATTTGAGAGCACTGAATCTTGTTGCTACTTTGTCAGAGGATCTCCTTGAAGCAGCATTGCCTATGCATTGGGGTTCAGCTTCCTTTGTAGGTCTGGCCTTTTTCCTTTTCAGTCCTTCCGTACAGTAAGATGACTATGGTTTTTGATGTAAGTGATCATGTATCATATTTTCAGGCTGTCCCTTGGAATTACTTTGCAACATGGTGACATAAATTGATACATATAAAAACCATCCCATATTAAATCAACATAATTAAAATAACCACAAGTTACCCCCATCCTGTTCTGTTAGACATACAATTCTCTGCTGCAGTTTTTGGTTTGTGGATTCAGGTAACAAAACAAAAGGATCCAGGTGCTTTGTCTGCTCATGTTAAAATGTCACAGTTACATGGTGGTAAAAGGCTGTGAGTGTAGTTGCCCGCGTTGGGTGGCACATACAGAACTGGGCGCCAGTTCAAAGGCCTCCTGTTGCAAAGTGGATTTTGGAAGCTGAGTGTATTTGGTGCGTAGTCAGAACCACACAAAATATTGCACTTTTCAGACTTAAAGGCCCAGTTTTACCTCAGTGAAATACATAGCATGGCTGTCTTTGGACTTCACGCCAGACAGGTGGGCTTCCAGTTCGCTAGAAGGAAAATTCCATTCAACTACAATAACCTGTACTTAGAAATGTTTCATACTCCCACTGACAGCAGTGGTTTGAACTGGCATAGTGAGGAAGGAAATTCTAATGACAGTCAATGTATTTGTGGTCAGTCAATGGGCTCAGTAGTTTTAAGAAGATTTGGTTCTCTGAATACCTCAGAGTCACAACAGCTTTGCATTTAATTACATGTGGACAAATACTGTGTCCCGGTAAAGGCTGGCTGGATGAAAATTTGGCAGTATTCTGTTCCCTAGTGATCGTAATTGACAAGCAGACATGGTGTGTAAACCTGTATGCATCTCCAGCGTCCCACATCGGCACACTGACGTTCCTCTGTCTGAGTGTTTATGACGGTGGAAAGAGCGAGTGTTTAGGATGTGATGCAGCCGTCAAACATAGTTGTCTTAGCAAACTTTAGCTAGAGGCTGGATTGCTGGCATCTTGGAAGAGAATGGGAAATAAATCTCATGCAGTTGGGAAAAGTATCAGTGACAGATTTTGTGTAAGAAGGCGCTTGCACCACAAAGGCAAAAGAGCTTCTGTCCTTTAACTTGTGTGCCTGCAGTTACAATTATTCCATTAACTTACGTGATGTAAATGTCATGGTGAAAATTACTCCAGAAATCTGATCTTTTTCATTTTCTTATTTCCCTTCCCTTAGTTGAATGGGGAGGTAGTTATGGAATTGCCAAATAAACCCTGCAAGGACCAGATAACAATAAGGTGATAGTACACAAATGTGTAAAATGTGTACAGACTTCATCAGATTGATCCCGGGATAGGGACCCGGATGCATTTTTAGCAGATATTCTAAACACCAACAATGTTCTAATCTCTGTCATGGTGACTCAGTAAGAGATGCTGAATGCATCCATCTTAACCTTAAGGCAAAGCATCAGCATCTGTTACGTAGAAGTTTAAGACAATGTTTTGAAGGTACTGCTTTTATTTTTATTACAATTGCCGTCCTATTTCACAGTGTTTAACTGTCCCTTGAAATTCTTAGAAGTAAGGACCATAAGCAGTGTAAAGCATGGAGTAATTTCAGATGCAGTCAGAGCAATTTAGGGAGTTAGGGAGAATAGACCTGATGCACAGCATTCTCTGGTTTTCTTTGGATGCTGTGTCTGGTAAAAGAGAATTCTGTTGTATGGAGTATAATGAAAAAAATTATTAAACTGAAATATAAATATCTGATTATGTGTCACAGGTTGCTGAAGTCTATTTCCGTTTCATTTTTTTTATTGTGGGTGAAGTGGTTGGTGGACTGCAGCCCTCCAGACAAAGAAACTGTGGATTTTTGTTCCTTTTTCTGGGTACTCTGATGTTATGCTTCTTATTTGCATATGCTGTTTAATGAAGGGAATTCTGCATGTCTTCCACTTAGAACAAAAAAGGATGATTGACTCTGTTTAAAGTCTGCACTTGTCCTTACAGGCAAGAAAAAACAAAGTACTGAGTGGCATTTCTGAGGAGTTAATATCCTGAGGAACAGTGGCTTTCTTCCTATAAAATTGAACTGCAATGTAGCAGATCACCAGCTTCAACTTTTGATGGACTGGTATATTTTAGACATCTAGCATTAGCAAATAATTCCATATATTCATTCCCCTGAAAAGAAAAATAAGATTCAGTGACTGCTATTAGATGAAAACAAATTCCATATAGCTCCCGCGATGTTGCCACTGATCGGTCAAAATAATGTTTCTTCTCAGATACTGTCATGTTTCACCTTTATTGTTCATTTGATTGTTATCAAATCTTAGATTTATAATATGCCAGGATGGTTAATCTGTAAGCTCAGGGGATTAATGTCGGATAATAAATTCTCAAAGAGGGGTAAAGAAACCCAAACTTCAGTCTTGGGAGGGAGGACACGACTCCATGACATAAAAAAGAAACTGAATGTTAGTTCAAAAACTGAACAAAACCACGGCAGAATGTTCTCAGACCAGAGGATACGGACACATAACTACAAAATAAATACTAAAGAATCTTGGACCTAAAGAAGTTGTATAAAAATGTAATGCTGCCAAAAATATCACCTCTCATCCAGCCCAGATAACAGGTGACATTTGTATGTGGTCTTTCATATTCAAAAGACTTCACATAAAGAGCCAGATTCAAAGTTCAGAAAAATCAGAGGGCTGAGTTTCGTCATTTAATTTTAAAATAGTGATTTGGGGAAACCTCTGTGTATCCACTGCACTACCGTCAGCTGTCATCTTACTCTTTTATTTTAGAGTTAATTAAGTTCCTAGAGACGTGCCAGTCTTGAAAAGGTTTAGCTGTTTTGTACATAGAGCCATGAGGCTCTGAAATGAAGTGGTTGCCTTTCTTGATCTTCTCAGTAGGTAAATTGGATCAGATTCTAGAAACAGGGCAATCACCTCTCGCGGTCCCAAAGGGATTGCGTCCAACAAATGTTCTTGGAATATGGTTAACACTGGCTTGTGGATTGGAGTTCCTTAGAAACAACGGGGTGGGCCTTGCTTTGCTCTGCCTTGCATTAGTGCCCACTTCTAATGTAACAGGTTGGCTTTCAGAACACTCTCTTAGAAGATGGGAGATGTGGGTTATTATGTTTTTGCAGAAAGAAAAAATTCACATTGTGTCTGTTGCTTCCCAGATAAGTGCAGTAAGAGCCGAGGCAGTGTAAGGAGAGTGCACTACACCCTACTGCGAGCGGTTGCATTCACTGCCACATTTCCAATTAATGGGGGCTATAGAGAATTTTGAAAATGAAGTTGCAGGTGTCTACGGTTGAGAGTGGCTCCAGGCTGTGAATCGTAGGTAGCTCCTTACAGACTTGAGTAAAATATCCAGTTCCCAGTGAGCTGTAAGGTTTCAGTTATGCTCTAGACTCATTGTCACTCCTTGGGTAGTTTTTGCTGGTTAGACTGAGCCAGTTAACTTCCCTCCACGTGCCATGACTATTGCTCTGGAGTGCCTTCTTCCCCGCATGTTGTGGCACATTTAATCTTAGCACATGGTTCTGAATTCCACAGTTGAGATCAACCATGCAAAACTTGGGTGTTTCAGTCATTGATTTATATAATTGTCTGGAAAGATTTAAAGTGAAGACGTATAGAGTTCAGTAGAACTATGATTGTTTACATCAGCTAAGAGAGTAACTTTTCTGGAAATTATTTGCAACACTGGCAAATTTTGATATAACTATTTTTTTATTAATTTAGTTGTTTAATGATTTAACTTCCTCACAAAAATACATGTGAAATTGAAGTTCATGATCTTTATGTAATCTGTTTTCCTCACAAAATGCAAGAGCAGAGCAGAGAAAGTGGAGAAGCTCCACAGTTCCTCTTCTCTTTCCTCTCCTGTTCTCTGGTTGCCTTGCCCTTTCTTTCTTCCACAGTACATGAACTACAGCTGTAAGCTGAGGAGGAATACAAGTGTCTTTCTCTGAGGAGACACCGTTAGTTTCTACTTACTGACAAAGCATAAATCAGAGACTTTGTGCAATCTGCAGATTTATGAATCAGCTGTAAAACTAGTTATCTTTAGGAAAAATTATTCCTCAGTCTCTCTGCCTATGAACATAAAATTTACTATTCTATGCTCTAGCTAGTGACAAAAGTGAACTACTGCTAAAGCATGTTTTTTCTTCTTGTTTTAGGGGACTTTTGAGTAAAATTTCACTTGTCCTTAGTGTGATGTCTCCATGAACCGAACTTATTCTGGGGACAGGTATATTGTAACCGCACAGCTATAAATATTTAATGTTGCTATATAAACTAGAACTACATATAGTAGTACATCTGTCCTGTTAAAGGGTTTAATTATGTAAGTTCTGTAGGTAACCTAACTGTATAAATTAAAACCACAACAAATTTTGGTTGAGTGAACACTCCCTCGTCATACTTCTCTTTGGCGTTTGCAGTGTGCTGGGGTTATCCTTCAATAGAAGCCTTTGGCACTGGAGGCAGAGCTGCCAGGCAGGGAATGGCTGCCTTTACCTTGCTTGTTTGGAGTAAAAGTCATATAGTTATTGCTGAACAACTGATGTGCAATATCCCCTTTATGCTAAAGCCTGGTAATGCGAAATGCACTTAAATGGAACCAAATAAAAACATGGTAAAATTTTCTAGTCTGAAATGATATCAAAATCATAATGATGCATTTCAGAAACCACATTTCAGTACTGAAACTGCTAGGCTGTCATGGTCTATGAGAGTAGAGTCCTTTTACACTGAAATGATTCATTTAGAAGGTGGGCAACAAGACGTGATGAAATGATCAATTTCCAGGCTCATCAGCATTCGTAAGTGATTGGGAATGGGAAAATAACAAGGAGCCTCTTCTTTCATAGTAGGTTTGAGTCTTCGTCTCCCTGAGGAATTACAGGAGGATGTTTTTAAATTAGGTGTCAAATGAAGGAAAGATAAAGTCAGGGTAGGTAATGTGATGTACCAGGATAAAACAAAAACAAAAACACAACCCCACAAAAAAAACCCCCAACTACTCAAAAACCTGATTTTTCATTTATAGTAATGGGCTCTGAGCTGACCATTTAAAATCAGGAAAATTCCTTATAATAGTCATTGGAAGTTTTTGCTTTTAACTACTCTGTAATGTTGGAAAAAAAGCACCATGAACTGCAGAATAAATTCTATCCTGTAAAAATTCCCTGCACACGCATGTACAGTTCTGGTTCTACTGCTTCAGAGCTAAGATAGTAGAACTGGACACGGTTTAAAGAAGACTGAGAAGGACAATGAAAAGTATGCAATTATTCTTCATAAAATAATGGGGGAAAAGAGATACATCTGATAGAATTCTGCAAAGTCATGAGAGACTTTGCAAAGGTAATGCTAGTGTGCTTTCTCTGACATGAGAAGTAGGGGGCAACAAAAGCCACTCTCAGAGTAAAGAGAAGACAACTGTTCTTCCCGTTACTGTAGAGTGTGTTATGAGAAGGAAGTTTGTATGGGTTCAAGAGAAAATGAACACTTTCCTGGAAAGGAAATCCAGGGAGAACCAATGCTGTCTTCTGATTTAAGAAACCCCTAAAATGCAAGTTTCTGGAGGGTTAGAGAATATTCTGGCACCCTGTAATACCTTTATGTCCTAATCTTACACGCTTCCATGGTTACCCTTTAGACATTAGTGAAGGAAGCAACATATTTAGCTAAGCAGATGTTTGGTCTGATTGACTAGTTTTGTGAAGGCACTTTGTGTTGGAGGGATGTCAAGTATCTGTTACATTTACTTGCCACAGTGTAATGTGGGATTTATTGAAAAGGGAATCCAATTATTAAATTTGTGGCTTTTACATTGAACAAGAGAATTGAAAGCGGACGTTTTCTTTCCATTCAAGTTTTTTGCCTTTCATCTTCACAGAGGATTGAGTGGAGGAGGGAAACTTCTCCCAGGTTACTTATTTACATGTGACGTTTATACTATTCAGTTCTGGAGAAATACTACACCAGCGCTTAAAGCTGTTAGCAGAGAGCAGTTGGCTACCTAAGATACCTATGACTGTCAGCACAAAAGAGAGTAAAAGGGTACAGAAAAGTAGTGGATACTTACTGTAGTACAAGGGTTTCTAAGAGTGAGAGTAATTTTTACATCCTGTTATACGTCTGGTGATTACATGTATGTCTGTGTATATATATGTAATATATATAGTATATTATGCACATAATATAATATAATATATTTAATTTTATATAGATATTTTTGGGTGATGCCGTTAGTCATATGATGCAGTTTTAGTCAGTCCTCCGTGGACCAAGGAGTCAGACTCAATAATCCTTATGGGTCCCTTCCGATTTGACATGTTCTATGGTTATTTAAGGAAAGATATTGTGACATGTATGTAGTCCCAGCCTGGAGCAGGACTGTGCTATGGCTGGCGCTGTGCTCTCATCAGACATTTTGAGACCAGGCTTTTCTTCCCTGGGGCGAGCACCCCCTGAGCAGAGGGTGCAGATTGTGGCTGTTGTCCTGTGTCTTCACACATGCATGCAGGAAAGTCTATTATAATTTCAGACCTCCATACACATAATGAAGCTGCCCGCAGGAGCTAGTGGAACAGTGGCTTCTTGAGGCCTCTCCCAGCACGAGCACTGGGTGGGTTGAGCACCACCAGTGTCAGCAATTTTAAAGCAAACAGAGGAGATTCTCACGGTGTGGAGGCTACATCTGGTGCTGCTGAAAGAACATTATCATACCTGTGTTTCTGGGACAGCAGTTTCCAAACCACACATGGATTTTGTGCTGAGAGTACATTTTACCCATTCAAAACACACCTGAAGCTCCATGCTGGCAGCTGCATCCCCTCTTGCTGGTGCTTACTGTCAGCAACTCACTGGCTGGTGCAGAATCTCTCTAAACCTCACGTCCTCCCTCTGCAGAACCTGTGATAGGAATTAAAAGTTATTGCAAAAATTGGATAGACAAACTGTTTCACTAAAAAAGGCTAATCGTAACCCAGCAACTAGTGAATTGAACTAAAAACCATAGGTGTACTGCAGTTGGTTATTTTTAATATCTGTTTTTTAGTTTATTGGAAAATTCTCTACATTTATCCGTTTTACCTTGATCTGTGGTGACTTACGCTAACCAGAAGTTTTTTCCAGGAAAAGATATGGTTATCATTGGCCTTCGGAAAGCCTTACACAACAGTCAGAAGTCCAAATATTTTTTGAGAAAATATGCCATTAATGAAATGCCACACACATTTGTATGAACAGCGGGGATGAGAGGGTCTGAACACTTGTTAAGTGCCAGTGTTACTCCGTTTAAACATGTTCACACGTATCAGCACCACTTCACCGAGGGGTGAAGGCCGGGGTTCTGCTGACCAGGCAGTGGGAGACCCCGTTCATGTCTGTGGGAAACCCTTATTGAGTGACAGCCATTTTTTTAAACTCACTTTTTTCTTTCTGGTTTCCGTGTCTCATTGGACTGATGAGTGGCTTGGTGGAAGAGAGAGAGTGTCCCTGGAGAAGATTTCTAATTTTGCTCCCTGGGTGAGCAGAAAGTTCTACAGAGCAGGCTGCAGGCTGGCGCTGGTGGAGGAGGCTGGGAAAGGTCAGGAACCCCTGAGTATTGGCTCTTTTTTCAGCAACTTTGCTAGTAAAGCCCTGTAGATATTCTAGTCTCTCCGCTTAGGACAAGAGACAGACCGTTTCCCCCTCTAGATTTATAAGACACTTCAAGGTTATGGCATCCCTAGGACCCATGAGGCACCCAGGATCTATGGAAATAGCTGGGAAAACTGCAGACACAGAAAGTGAATAAATGCTGCCAGTTTTGCAAAAGCAAGGTCCATTTCACCTTCTCTCACCAAGCTGCTTAGACAGAAGACGTCCTGTTTGCTGGAGGCATAACCTTGAACAATCTGTACTTGGAAATATAAGTCAAAAATATTCCGGTTTTACTATTTGTTTTTTAAAAATAATATGGTCCTTTTTGAGGCACACATAAATACAGTGATGCTCTGTCTCTATCTCATATACAGTACCAGCAAACTAGCTGTCAAATTGCTTAAATGAACGTTCTGTGTAGCAGTAGATTTATTGGATTGTTCCATCATGTTTTTAAATAAATTTTTAAATGTTGTATGATGAGGGGAAATATCAGATATCTGCTAGGAAATCTTTTTGTGTTTTTGTGCCCCTCTCTCCCAACACATACTCAGGCAGGGTGCCTCCGATAGAGGAGGACTCAGGAACCCAGAAAGGCCTTATTTGAAATGCAAGTTTAAAACACACCAAGTTTAACTCAATATTCCAGTGGTTTTTTATGGAAAGTGAAAATAGATGGAATAGACAAAGGGATAGTAATCATGCGTCTAACACTAACCAGAGGGGAAACGAGAAAAAGCAGCTATTCCCACATTGATGTTTGCCTTTTCTTCTTGAAGGTGTTCACGCAGTTCCAACATTTGATTTAAAAAACTTAATGAGCTCATTTACAGCTCTTCACCACGGGCCTGACAATGAATTACATATGAGTGTCCTTGCAGAAGAGTCATTGTCTTGCCACAGCATCAGTAATGACATTAAAATACGGTTTCTTAGTCTGAAGCCGAATCTTAGTTAAAAGCAGGAAAAGGAAACACAGGTGACTGACTATGGTAAGAGTGAGAAAAAGTCTGGTTAATCAGAAAATATTACTATTTTTGTAAAGGACTTTTTCATATTAGAGAGGAACTTTGGTGGTGCCTTTCTTGGTAATTACAAGGAAAAGGTGGCAGGAAGCACTATTCTGTACAAGTCTTTGCTGACACTGAGATTTGTTTAAAAAGCTCACGTAGATGTCAAGAACAGTAATACCAAAAAATGTCTGTAATCAAGAATCATTAAATGAATTACAGTAATACATAAATAGTGTATCTGAATGACAAAAATTCCTAGTTTTTCTTGTTGAAGGAGATATTGTAGAAGGAAGATATGTAGCATAAATGAATATATTTATGAAAAAATACATATATAACTACTGTATGATACTAAATTATTTTTCTTGACCCATCATATTGAATTGCATTATTCCTGAACTCAGGTTTTCTTGCAGAGGATTTCTTTTTCTTTCACTGCCTGCTTATACAGTTTACCCTTGTGAGTAAGGCTTTTTTCCACATCTAGAATATTTCTTGGAAATAGTTCACTCCCTTTGTACCGTGTGAGTACTGGCATACCAATCCGACAGATGGATGTTGTATGTTGTCAGCTGCAAGCAAATTAGTTTTAAGAATTCTTCGTCTAAACCGATTCACCGTGCAATGTAATTCTTTCATATTTGTATTGATTCATTAATTGCTAAGATCAAACTTAAAAATTAACCAAAGCCAAGACTTTCATCCCTCTTTTGCTGTCTATTTTCATGTTTTTCTTAACGGTGTCATATCATATATCCTATTACTGCTCAGCGTTTATGTGTATTTGGACTTCATCTGACCAGAAGTTGTTTGATTTGACAGATTCTGTATTTGCGACATCAAAATATGTTGCTATGGAAAAAGTTACGAGTTCTAATTAAAAATGCAGAGGTCACAAGTTTCCCAGAACCAGTAGGCATAGATCCTAGGAGAAAAGAACCACAACATAAAAAATCCAGAGACATGTCAATCTGCAACTTTCCAGATCTGAAAAGAGAACAGCAAGCATTCAGAAAAAACCACAAGGCTGAAATTTTGATCAAGCTCCCTTCCGTTCATTCAGATGCTGTATGTCTCCTTTCCCGCTGGCAAAAAGAATTCATGCAGAGCACCAATATTTGAAATGTCATCCTAATACAACTTAAAAAGAGGAGACATAGAAAAGAGATGGAAATGAGATGAGAGAGAAATAAGACCTGCCTGGTAATCCTTTCAAATCAAATACCAGTATCTCTGTGTAATGGTGCTGAGCTTTTTGTCAACTACACGTGTCCATCATTTCCTTTAAAAGTTCTTCCCTGTTCTCATTGACTTCTCTTCAATACCTCTTTAGTCGTTTACAGTTTCCCTTTTTAAAATTTTTTATGTGTAAACAAATATTGTGTCTTTCCACTCCTTTTGCTCCGAACTCGAAGAAGCATCGGTACAAGCGCAGGCTTGTACAAGGTCCTCACCGGCAGCAAGATGTGCCCACACAATACCTCAAAGGGAGCATGGGATTTACGAGCAGTTCAGCTCTAATAAACCTCTGCTCGGTACCACACTGATGGGAACACACCTGTTCTGTGCTGTGTTGGACATTTCTGCAGTAGTGTGTTACATGACATAGTCAAGACATAACCATTTTTGATCAAAATGTATTTATCTTCTCATCTTTTTACAGTGTTGGAGCTCTCGGTGCTTCCACTGCATTCATTCTTGTTTTTTAAAGTGACAGATACTCTGTAATTGTCCTCTAAGTTTGCACTCTCTGCCCTCCAGTAGTAGGGCAAAGCAGTTTGTCTCTGCAATTCAGAAGCGGTGATGTGCTGCTACTAAAGCAGACTGCCAAGTTATCTCCAGTTCCCTCTCTGGATAGCTGCTAAGTGTTATCTCTCTCTTACGGAGACGGGAAACTTGCAGTCTGATGGGCCCTGCACACCCAATTTCTCTTCTAGACATAAAAATATGTAGATGTTATTTCGCTGATGACTGATCATGCCAAAGTACAAAATGTCTGTGAGTACAGTGCTTTGTTCTCCAGTGGGAAGGAAGCTGCTGTTTAACAGCAGGTCTCGTTATGCACATGTGCAGCTTCTTCTCAGGATCCAGCCTGAGATGCACATGGCCCATAGAGAATCATTCTCGTGACTGAAGGACAATCAGAAATGTTTCTTGTAGATAAGCAGACAATTGTTTTTGTGTGTTTTGATAAACCACATATGAACTTTTGCTTAAGGTTTCAGATATCTGCTAAAGATCTTATAAAAGGTATATCATGAGACTTGTGAATTAGACTTATCATTCCAATATAATGCATTTATGCATACTAGATTTTTTTCCCAAGTTCCTACAACAATTCTATACTTGTTTTATTGCTAGTGTTCTATGTAGCTCACTGTCATGACTGTGGCCTCAGGCCACATCCCTTAAACTAAGGAGACAGAGAGTCAAGTGGAATATCAGAACATGAATCTGACTTTGTTGTTAGCAAAGTCCTATTTTCATAGCTACAGAAAATGGCATTGGATTATGTATTTCAAAGCCTATATGCCTAATTTTGGTATGATAGAAAATTCCTTGAGAAATCAACAATAGGTATCTGCCCCCCCCCCCCTCTGTTTTTTAGGTGTTAAACTACCATACTAGTTAGGATGAAGGCTAGATGCCTTCACGAGGGCTTGCAAATGGTGATCCATAGTTTTATGAATGTAGAAAATGTCATTCTTTTGTATTTAATGAGTCTTGTTTATATTTTTGAAGTCTGTGAACTGAGATAATTACCATGAAAAGTTCTAGGCAGCTGATTTGAAACTGTTTTATCAGTTACTCCCTTTTACCATTCTTTGTTTTTTAATAAGGTGACAGGTTTTTAGATAGTTACAGAATATATTCAGGATCAGGATCCACAATTAATGTCTTTCTATGGAACTAAAGCAACATCAGGTCTTAACTTTCCTGCTTTATTTCTGAACCACACTATATGAGACTTCAGATGGCCATGAAGAGGGCAACCATGCTTCTGTGAAGGTACAAACTTTATGCTTTATCCATTTTTACATTAATCATTTACTGTATGCTTTTTAATAAGTGTACGAATTACGCTTATCATTTAAATATCCTTCCTGTCTAGTATATTAGAGACTGAAAATAATTTTCTCTTTTTTGTGTGCAGATAGTACGGATCTGTTTTCTATCATAAAGCAAAAAAACACAGCATAGTACAGTCATTTTACATAAGTGTGGTATTTCCATTTTCCCATGTTAATTGTGGAGGTATTTTTATTGGTATCCTTTTTTCCTGTGGATTTATTTTTTAAAGAAACAAATAAGATACTCTGAAAGAGCAGTATCTTGAAGGGAAGCTGTGGAGATCTTTTCTTGAGTCTTCTGAAAAATGTCTAAAAGGCAGAAAGCTGGAGTAAAACTGTTGCAGACAGCTTGGAGTAACAGCATAGGCTGCGTAAAATGATTTTGTACTAAAAATTCCGATTCAGTGTTGCTAAGTGCAAACAGAAATATTTTTCTGTTAGTTGCCAAACAAGTGGAAAACTTTCTGAGTCTCTTCTCATCATTTTGCACTCTAAAAAGGGGGGCGAGGGAAGGAATTATGTGTAACCTATCAGGGTCTGGTTCCCTTACCAGGCTTGTTTTAGCTGCATTTGTGTTTCTCCACAAAGAGTGTAAAACCAGCATCAAAACAGCAATCTCATAACTTGAACTCATTTTATTCTAGTACAAGGCAACAGAACAATGTGAGGTGTTGAGCAAGGCATTCTGTCTTATAAAACCGACTAGGACATATACAGGAAATTAAAATAAAATATAAAGTCACTCAGTAATAATTCCATGTGAAGATTTTCACG
This sequence comes from Gallinago undulata, assembly GCA_026546715.1. NCBI lineage: Eukaryota > Metazoa > Chordata > Aves > Charadriiformes > Scolopacidae > Gallinago > Gallinago undulata. The sequence goes on from JAOTQQ010000013.1 coordinate 7,367,806, forward strand.
GCGAAGTTGTGCCAAAGATATTTTCTCATGTGCACTGATTATTTCGGTTAATGAAGACAGTTATGTGAAAATGTTCTTACGTGATTACAGGATGAAGAAATCTGTGAAGTTACTAAAAGAACCATCCATATAAGAACAAACCATATAAGGCGCATAGAATTCTATCACGCTGACACAGACTAGGCAGTAGACCAACACTTAAAGAAAAAGTCCCCTTAGATCAGAGAAGTAGTTGACCTTCTCCTTGCGCTTCCCTAGCCAGGCTTTCAGCAGTGATCCTGTCCCTTTTCTTTTATGAGTACTTTTACACCTCTGTTCTATGTCTGTATGTTCTGTTAGCAGGTTTATGAAGGCCCCCAGGCCAAGGAATACAATGCCAGTATTTTCGCTTGACTTACCTGTATGCATGAGATAATATTTAATCCACATGCTAGAAAATCCTTACCAGTAGGCACCGAATGGTCCTAGTGGCTCCTTATGGCTGCCCCTGGAAGGAGCAGGGGTTCTTGGAGTTGACTGGCTCTGTTTTGAAAAGGGAGCGGGAAAACTTGTTTAAGGCATGTTCAGGATAGAAGGTCACTGTGGGTGGCAGATTTACATCTAGTCAGCCCTCAGAAAGGCATTAGTTCAGATGGGAGCCGTGAAAGGTATTGATGGCAAGGGTATTTTAGTATCAAAGCTTCTCGGATTTTATTTTTGACCTTATTAACAACTAGAATACTTGGGTTTAAACTGTGGCCAGTAGATCTCATTCTCCTCTAGAGAGGAAGGACTCTGGAATTTTGGTTTTGTTGAAGTGTTTTCTTAAAATAGTGCTGCTGTTATCCCAGAGCCATGCTGGTGTTGGCTTAGAAAATTAGCTTTGTGGGACACAGTTGGCCTTCCTGCTGGAATGTATGTCCGTAAGGTTAAATTACAAGCTCTCTCAATACTTAAAAGGAGGTAGTAAGTAAATTATGACAAAGATGTGGTAAAGAAGACTTCTGGGCTTGGGTGAAACTGGTTGAGCACTAGCTCTAAGTCTAGGCAATAAGGAGCGTAGCAGGAGCAGGCTTTTGCGGCCCTGTGGTCAAATGAAAGGGCTATTTAATGAAAGAGGAGTTCTCTGCAATGTGCATGAGGTCTGTCTGGTTTAAAGGGGTGTGCTGTTGGTGGGTGTGGGTAGGCAGGTCGCTTCTCTTGCTCTGTTAGTCCCTCACAGCAGCACGATGACAGCAGTCTCACAGGGGTGCCTGTTCCGGACCCTCCAGTGCATTTCCATTGCTTTGTCCCTTGACGATCAATACTGACAGTACAGCATGGACCATCAGACAGAATTGACAGACAGGAGCATGGGTTTGTATTGATTTATATGCTGTGACAGATGGTGCCACAGGCCGGTTTCAGTGTAAGGGCCAGAAATAAAATCTGGGATCATCCCTTACCAAAATGCAAGTATGGATCGTGGAAGAATCTGGCCAATGTCTTAGCTAAACATGCTGACATTAAATAAGTCTTTGCCAGCCTGTAAAAATGAAAGCATGCCAAGTAGAACTGTAACCAAACCTGATTTTTTTGCTATAAGCTACGAGTCAATTTACTAATTTCAGACTATAGATTAGATACAGCTTGTCAAAAGTAGCTGTCAAAGCAGGTCACCATTGTGCATATGAGACAAGTTTTTCCAGAGGCTGTGCTGATACTAATGTGGTATTTTATGTTTGTCCAAATTAATAGACTATAAGCTCGTTACAATTTAGGACAAATAAGTGTCTTTTTACTATGCTCTTAAATACTGTCCTATGTGAGCTGAGGTTGCTTGTGGCCGTTAGTTTAAAAACACACACTTTTTAAGTAACTGCACTCGCTAGATTCATGGCCTATGGTCACATCAGTTGATTGGAAGAAAGAAACCTAGCCTTTTACTTGCTGTCTGGTGAAGCTGATTTGGTATGCTGCTGTCATTAATACAGATGACAAATAATTGCTTAAAATTTACTTTTAACAAATAGTTCTCTACAGTCTTTTAAGCGGTGGTGGTGGTGGAATCAAGCGGGAAGGGATATTTTGCCCCTTGGTTTCACGCGGAGGTTGCTTTCTTGAATTCCTTTTCATGAGCTCCAAGTAACATGGTCTGACCTTATTCCTGACCCTACTTCAAGCAGGAGCCTAGAGACCTCCTTTCCAACCTGATTTTTCCTGTGATCCTAAAAAAAACCCACAGTAAAATTCCATTACATTTCTATGAATGTAAGTAGTTAAAATTTATGGCAGCTGTTCTGTAGTGATTATTCTACACAATGCAGGGTCATATTCATGTTTCTAACTTGCAGTCATTTAACTGGCCTGAAGGGATTAATTGATTGAATTTGAAGTTGAAATTCCAATGACCTTTCATTCACTGGCCACATGTAGTGAGTTAATATTTAAAACTGAAACTTGTCTGTAGTCACTGCCTGTGCCCCAAAACATATTTCCTACTGACAGTGAGCCACACTAGTGACATGTGATGGTTGGCCCACTTCTCTCCAGGCATTCAAATTGTCAATTTCTTCCTCATGCTGATGCATGTAATCTAGTAATTTTAGGTACAAACTGGATGATGAAACACCCTCGTTTCCACAGTTTACTTCTTACATTTTTCTTCACTCAAAGACACTCAACTGTATCTTACACAAGCCCCTTAATACAGATGTCCCACTGAGGACAACACTGAGGATATACGCATACATTTTTACAAAAGAAACATTTTCTCAGTGCACTTCACTATAAAGAATAAACAGCTTGCATTTACCATTGAAAGTTGCGACAGTCTCAGGAGTTGGTCTTGCAGAACAGATAGTCTACTAAAATTTTGAGGCGGATTCTGTCATGGCCATGTCACAGCTGGTTTTGAGCAGACACAGGTTGTTGACTTAAAACTATTACTTCTACAGCTGGGAGAGCTGGTTGTGTACCTCTCTCTCAGCCAACACTAGAGCTTTGCATGGAGAAAATCCTCAGTGCAGAACAGTGAAGTTCTCATTACTGACCTTTAAGAACTAAAAAATTTCTGTGCCTGAGAGTGCCTCGCTGAACTCAAGAGTGGTTTTGTATGATAGACACTTGAATGCAGTCAGTGATATCTGGATGCGTCACAAGTGTGTATTTACTCTTAAAACTACTGAGAGAATAGCTACTTTAGATTGGCAGAGCGAAGACATCTGTGAATAGGCTGCGTGTAGGCAATTTACCACAGATAGTTTTATAGAAAAGTGCTCTTGCCCTGCAATTCAGTAAGATTTGCATGCCTGGAAAATGTCATATTATCTTCCTGATTCCTTTTCTCCTTCTCTCATGAATGGGGCACTCTCCACATTTGTCTCAATGAAGGCTTTGTTTTTGTCTTCAACATTCAGCACAAACTTTCTGGTGATCAGAATGAAAAACACTATCATAACAAGAGTTTTTTCTTCTCATACTGTCAGTTTAGGAATATTGCTTGCTGGTGGATGGAGCTGAGTGTTTACTGAAAGCATTTGGATAAATCCACTAGCTTTTTCATCTTTTGGAAGATTATTTCGTGCTTTTGGAAAGATTATCCTGATACCATGTGTAAGACTCGAGGACTTTTCACTTTTTTGAGGTACTTGCGTGTATCATATTGCTATGTTTTTCTTTGCTCCACGCAGAACAAACAGCGAGGCTTGTTCAGCACCACAAAGCGTGAGTGGCAGTGCTCAGTAGCATTGCTGTGTTTTACTGACAGTCCAAAAAGGAGGGAAGAGAACCGACTTAACAGTACAACACTCGCTATTATAATCTGTCTAATTATATTTAACTGTCTATGTATATTTAAGTGCTACATTCTTTGCCCTCGGTAATTCAGAGAAACAGTGGAGAAACACGCACTTACTCGAGGGAGTTATTTATCATATGGGGGGCTTCCTGTAAATGTGTCACAAAAGCATTTTCTAATAATAAGAAAAATAACTTGGGTGACTGTTCCCAGAGTCTATACTGATGTGCCAGGATGTTTAATTTTCTGTGAATATGGGTCGCATAGATAATAAAGACAGACAACGATGAGGCTTCTTAGCTATCTGCCACACTAGGGATTCAGTTTTAGAACAGATTCAGTGTTAGAAGCAGTTGACTAGAAGTATGTATTCAATATAGTTGATCGAATGGCTGAAATATGGGAGAAACTTCTCAAAAGAGGAGAGGGCAGAACGGGAGCTTTTGACCTGTGGATACTTCTCCTAGTTCCGAATTATCTCCAGCCTAAATGCAGAATGATTTCTTCCAAGCCTAACGACTGTACAGATGTTTCTGCAGATGGCACCATCTTTGCCGAAAAAAAAAAGGCTTGTAAATATGCACAAGAAATATAACTAGTTACCTTTAACTTCCAGTAACAGTTGTTCAAAACAAATGAAAGAATGCTATATTTCCCTTTTCTTCCCATATCTTTCCCCTCAGCTGGAATTCAGGGATCTCCAAAAGAAAATCAGTGTTTTCACCCATCATCCCAGGCACTTATGTATAACATAACAGGAAGGCTAGACATCTACTCTACCAGGGATCCAGGAAATATTTTCTAAATTCTGTTACAGTAGAACAAAAACCCTTCTTGAGCTGTACGTAGGGTCTAAGAGAATGGAGGTTATATATAGCATTATTTTTCTGTTCTCTGATGGAGACTATTGTCTAACTTTGCTACAGCCATGGCTTTCTAATTGTTGGAAGTAATTTGTCCAGAGTAACGCTCTCTGTTCAGTTCATTTACTGTGACTTAACTTCATAACACTACAGGCTTTATCAGTATTCAGAATAACCGCTGGAAAACCCCAGGAGGCAAAAATGCTTGTCGAGTTTAGCTGTTGAGGCCGAATGATGCTGCTTCGTGAAAAATGAAGTAATTGTTTTGAGGGAAAGAACCATCAGAAAATTACTGGGTCTATCAGAATTCTTTGTCTTTCATCAGTCATGTCATTCGGTCATAACTTGGCTTTTATTTTTATGTTTATCACAATGACTTTTTTTGTGTCTCTGATAATACAGGAGTACTGTGAGACTTCCCTAAGCCTTTGCTACAAAGCATCATACACTTACCCATAAAAAACCCCTCACTTAATTTTTTTATTGGCTTGAATTTTGGATATTACCTGTTGCAAACATACACATAAAGGCACAGGTATCTTATGTTTCAACTTCAAGTTGAAAGTGACAGCTTATATAAGATCATAAAAGCTGCCGTGTTGTTTGATTTTTATTTTCCTAAAGAGAATTGCTTTCTGCTAGGATCAAGTATCATGAAGTTTTCTGCTCTGTGTAGCCAATGTGGTTCTTCGCAATAGCTTTCTCTACATACCTTGTATAGTTGTTTGCAATAGCTATAGCTAAGGAATTTTAAGTAAGGAATGTTCTCGGTAGTATCTTTTTTTTCCTTAGGTGTTCTAACATAAATTCTCCATTCTGCCCTGGGATCCATTTATACCAGCAACACGTATCAATTAGTCAACTGTCTTGCCTTTCACTAATCAGTCTGCTGATTCTGAATGTTAAAAGTAACCTTTGATTTGAGTTAATATTATCTCACATGTAATTCAGTTTTGACCCCTTTTTTCATGAGGCTGGTAATGCAAAGCATCATTCAGTGCCTTTATTCAGGATAGAAAAAATCTTTGGAATTGTAAACATGTTAAACATGTTATTGGTGTCGGAGACTTCTCATAAATACCATTTTGCAACCAGATGCTACTATCCTGCACCCCACCCATATCCCTTCAAAAAAAAAAAAAAAAACCAAGTTGTAAAACAACTGTAGCAGTATTTCCAGGTTTTCACTTGGCTTTCGTGGTTATTGCTCTGGGTTGATGGATTAGCCTTCAGTATTTGCCATATATTGACAGGAGTTTATGACTTGGAGGATATTGCTATGATCGAGGGCTTATGGTTTATCGATTATTGTACTCTCTGGCCTCATGCCTTATCATTTAGGATTCATACTCTGTGTTCAGCATCTTGTGGTTTGCTAAAGTAAATTATAAACTCCTGAAAGATACAACTCTAACCCTTAGGGTAAGATTTGTAGTCTTCTTCCCTTACTGTCCAGGGTTCATCCTTCTGGTTTTGATAGTTTCATTACATGCATTTAGACTTCAGGAAATTGCTAAGTTGTAGGAGAGAGCTGTAAGGAAGTATATACTGTATATATATGCTGTATAGCCATGCAAGATAGTGGAAGCGCAGGATGTGAGCCTGAAATGGGGCTGGGTAGTACCTCAAGGATTTGAGAGACAGGGTTCGTAGTGGTTACCCACCCACAAAAACCACTGAAATAGTAAAAATCTCGATGATTTTGAAGGAAAATTTGAGGCACCCCTCGGCCACGGCTCCACCGCTGCTCCTGGAGGCTTTATTCGCTTCCTTACCCTTCCCAGCATCTCCCACCAAGTTCCGGACCGAGAGCCGTCTGTCGCCGTCTTGAGACACACAGCCAGCGTTTTCTCACGGCATTCCGTCCTGATCTCTCGAAGACATTCTCAAACGACTTGATCATCTTCGAACTTTGCACCGATCTTCCCTTAGAATCGCTTTAAAACCAGCCCAGTCCCTCCCTCTCGTCTTCAGAAGTCTCACAGAGGTCGGTCTTTTCCCCTGTCGCGCCGCGGGGCGGGGGCGGGGCCGCTGCCCCCAGACCGACCCAGACTCCGCGCGTCCCCGCCAGCCGGGGGGCGGGGCCGGGGCGGGGCGGGGGGGGGGCGGGGCGGCGGGGCCGTGCCCTGCCCTCGGTCCCACGGTTTTTTTTCCAAGTAGCGGGTCATTTCCCCACACCCTTCCTTCTCTTCTCTCTTTTCTTTGCTTCCCACCTGCTTTTTTGCCCTCACCTCTTCCTCTCCCCATCGCTTCCCCACTCGATCTCTTCTGTCTTTGTTTCCTTTCCCTACTTCACTCCCATTTTTCCTGCTATCCTTTCTTCTCTCCTTCCCCCTTCTCCCCTTTCCTCTCACACTTGGCCCCCATTTTTTCTTCAACTCCGTTTCCCTCACCTTACAAATTGACCTTCTCTTGTCCCTCCTATCCTTCTTTCTTTTCTGTTTTCTTTCTTCCTCCTCTTTTCCTCTTTCTGTCACCCTTCACTTTAAATCCTCAGGCTTCGGCAGCCAGGGACCACTCCTACACCAGTGTACAGACCAGAGGTGCCAATTAAGGTGATCCCAGAACACCCAAGATGTCCTTAAACCTTTGGGAGCTCAGTGCTCCCAAACTGACTCTGAAACAGTGAGACCAGGCTGTGCAGATTTCTTTCTTTTGCAGGGTACCATCTGAGGACCAAACACTTGGAAGAGAAACAATCTGACTTGATCTGTTCATTTCAGTGATGTATTTCTAAGGAAGTACGTAATTATAGAAGCAGCCTAGAGAGGGCAGCAAACAGGAAAGGAAAGAGCAAGGAGTTTTTGACAGAGGAAAAGCTAACTAAGTGACCTCAGCACTTAAGCTGTTAAAAGCTGAAGGAATGGTGCTTAAGCATTGTTTATAGGAAGTTCTGAGAGGGTGTAGCACACAAAGAATGGAAAAATACCAGGGATGAACCCAAGGTTTTGTCTCAGGCCTGCAAGCTGGCTTTTGGCATGGAGTCCTTGTTCTGAGCCCAGGCACGTCAGTCTGAGGAGGGCCCTGTGTGCTGTGCTGGACGAGTGAGGGGTGAGTAGGACTAGAACTTGGTGAGGAGTGCTTTGTGACAAACTCACATGGAGAGAAATGGGAGATGGGTCTGAAGGAATAAAGGGTGTGGGCCTTTTATCTCCAAGGAGGTCCCTGATCTGTCCACTGGGGTCCCCAGCGATGTCCTTGAAGACAGTGCTGCTTCCAGGGTCCTTCAGGACTTGTGCTGCAGTGTCAATAGCCACGAGTAGTACCCAAGGCACTACCACCCACACGCATGTATCTACTACCTCTGGTAGATAGCTCCCACCTTGACCTGCTGCTTGGAAACTCACTCAGCCCGGGTGCTCTGTAGGTACCACTTAAACCAGCCCTCAAAGTCCCTAGTCACTAAAACCTGCCCCAAGACCACCCCCAACCTCTGAAGTCCCTAGTCCTCAAAACCACCCTCAAACTTGAACTAACCCCCTCCTGCAGTCTCAAAACTCCCTGTAAGGCCTGCCCAAGACCACCAATACCTCTGACAGCACCCCTTAAGCCTGCTATAACCCCCCCCCATCTCCAATCCTGCCTTCATTCCCCTTAAGTCCACCCCCGAACAATGCGCCAATACTCATAGCAATCGCAAACCATCCACAGTCCTGCCCCTAAACCCCCATGACTGTAGATGTCTATTTCCCTTTGCTGGTTGTAGTCGGCCTCTTTGTGCTCATGTGGTCCTTTGTGCCCTTGGTCTCGTGCCGCAGGAAAACAGGATGGATGGCTTGACACAGCTGGGACTGAGGCACAGACCATTCAGAGACCCACCAGAGGATGGATCGCTCCCTGGGGTTCACCGGTGTTTCCTCTTCCCATTGCAGTAAGGCAAGCACAAGCTAGCCCTTGAGTTTGCTTTTTTTGTCAGTGAACGCCAATGTTAGATTACATCAGGTGAAAGAGTGAGGTTCAGCCAAGTGGCTCCCAGCCTGTTCAAGTCCAACATAGGCCCTGCTGGAGGCGGATGTGCTTCCCACTATGCTCAGTCTGTATTGGGGTCCTCCTTGCTGCCTGCAGCAGGACTGCGTCAGCCTTGCAGTTCCTTGGTGCTGCTGCTCAGCTGGTTTGTTGGGTGAGTGTGGGCTGTCAGAGGCAGAAGGGGGCAGAGTGTAGCCCCTGGCTTCTCTGGAAGGCCTGACTTCTCTCAAAATAGCGTGCTCACCGCAACGTTACTCTGGCTGCTTATGGTCAGAGTCAGATGTCTCTCTCCTGGTAGTGATTCCATTTGCCCTTCCTTGACGAAGGAAAGGGGGGGAAATAAAAGTTGCATTGAAACTAACAGCAGCTTCTGGATTCATTAGTCACTCTCTTCATGAATCACACCCGATATGGAAGGAGCAGGCAGGATGTGAGGAAGCTCCAAGGGGTGAGTGGAGTTACCTCAGCAGGTTGCTCAGTGGGTGAGGTGTAGGCTGGACGGAGCTGCTTGGGTCTGCAGTGGGGTCTTGGGTACAGGTTTGCGGTTACCTGTGCATGTGGCGAGAAGTTCCCGGGGGGGAAGTGTGTGGAGACAGGATGCTGCATGCATGCATCTGGGCTGTTAGGTACATACTGGTGCTGAGAGGAGTGTCTGTGCTTGCCTGCAGGGTTACTGCACAGTGCCTTTTTCTGTGCTGGTGACTGTTGTCAGCTGTACCAGCGCTCACAGGCAAGTGTGCACCAACGTCTGCAGGTGAGGGAGGAGGCTGTTATGCCTGTGGTAGTCTACCCATCGCACTTCCCCTGGCCATGGCATCTTTCTGTCGGACAGATGAAGTTAACTGTCGGTGGATTCATATGCCTGCGTTTGTGCTGGCTGTGAGGCAGAGCTGTGCTCCCTCACTGGGGCTGTGCCAGGGGTACAGGACATGTCTACGTGCACAATGTGCATGTGCTTACATGCTTTATGGTGCAGGGGGCTTTTCCGCCGATTCTGTGTGCCTGTGGAGGTGTTTTGAGGTCTTCCGCCAGGCCGGGCTGTCAGAGCACGTCGTGAGGAAGCTGGACCGTGAAGGTGAACCGGTGGTGGTGGGGGTCTGGGAGTGCCGTAAGGGGGGGACGGGGTGGTCCTGGGGCCCCTCGAAGGATGATAGGGGGGGTCTGGAGCAGGGCTTGGGGAAGCCCCCCGCTCCCCCCCCCCCCCCCCCCCCCCCCCCCCCGAGGAGGAAGGAGGGGGCTGAGGAGATCCTGGGGGGGACTGAAGAGGGGAACAGAGGCCCTAAAGAGGGCTGGGGGAACTGGGAGGGTAAGGGGATCTTCAAGGCGGCTGCGGGGGAGGCTGAGAGGTTATGGGAGGGATGCGGGGGGACAGGGCAATAAGGAGACTGAGGGGGGGAATTATAGGGGGCTGGGAGGGGCGGAGGGGCCTGCAGATGACGTAATGGAGGTTGGCCTGAGGGGAGCCCTGAGCTGGGAAGTGTGTGTGTGTGTGTGTGTGGTGTCTGAGGAACTGGGGGACCCCTGGTTTTGGGGTCAGGGTGCCCTGAGGAGGGTGTGAAGAGGAGATGGGAATCCTGTGAGGAGGACTGAGGAGGGGGTTTTGGGGGTGTTGAGGCGCTGGAGGTGGGGGGTGAGTGTCCGGGGGTCCCCTGGAGTTTGGGGCAAAAATTGTTTGTTTTGAGGATGAAGTCGCCAGGAAATTGTGGAGCCCCAAGATTTGTGCGGCGATGAAAGCACTGCATAGGGACAGAGGACAAGCTGCAGCTTTGCGTTCTGGCACCTTTGGTGTGGGAGCAATTGCTGGATGTTTGTTTTTGACCTGGTCCTGGGAGAATGAACTAAGGGGCTTTTTGAGGATTAAGTTGCCAGGGAAGCAAGGAGCCCCAGGGTATCGGGGAAAGTGGCTCTAGTGCAACTAGAGCTGCCAGTGAGTCAGAAGAATGCAAAGCTCTAGTGGCCCATATCAACAACTGTACTACAGATGATGCCAAATACTTTTTCCTTCACTCGGCTGTAGTCTTTGTAAACGCCCATGAAAGAAGGAAGCTTTAGAGTCCTACTCTGCTTTATTCTAAAGGATTTTTTCCTTTCTCAGCAGGATGTCAACTGCCACCGTTTCTTCATGGTCACCCTTTCTTCTGCTGTGACAGTACAGGACAGTTGGAAAAGCTCCAGAGTGCTCTGCAAATATGAGGTACGTCTCCGATATGTGTCTGCATTTTTCCTAATGTCCCTGTAGCATGGACTTTGAAGTTAACATAAATAAGGTCTGCTCTGGACCTTGTTATGCCCATGCAAAGCTTATTTCTCTCCACTTATTTTATCTTCCTGGATACATAATCTTCTCTTTCTGGGTGCTTACTGTTAAGTGATACCATGAAAATAATTTTGTACTAAAAGAGGGAAGAAGCTGTTCGTTAGAGTGCAAATATTCAGAAGAAACAGACTTTGTTTTCACAATAAAAGCTTTTTAGAATATCTTATAGTAGTGCTCAAAAACCTTACTGAGATACTGGCATCTGTCCTAAAAGCCCTTGAGGTCAAAGAGGAGACGTGGTCTAAACGGGACAAACTGGTGTCGCTTCTGTGTGTTTTCTAGGCTCTTCCATGAAGCATCAGCAGCCTCGTAACTTGTGGCAGCGAGTCCTGATGTGGTTTTGGTGAGTTGTTGCTTCCAGTAATATCCTTTTTCTGTAGCCTAGGGGGTGTAATTTTGATATGAATTGGAAAGAGATTTTTCTGAAATGGAAATGTTTCTCATTCAGAGCAGTTGCCTTTTGTAATTTACAAACTGACTTGTGTTGTTTAAACTGCAACTGCCAAATAGCTCTAGCATACAATGTATTAGGTTTACTTAAGCCGTTAGGTATTTGTTGTCCGTGTTTGAAAAGAGAGGCAACTGAATATTAGTTTTTTTCATAATGTTTAGACGGAGCACTCTGAAGTACTTTATTTCTGTCTGGCTTTCAGTAGCGCATTTCCGTGGCAGTCCAGTGGCATCTCTCTCAGACAGTGCTGCCAGCCAGATGCCTCTCCTTGTGTAGCACACAAAAAAACCCCATAGTCAAATTACAACTGTGTGTTTTGGAGGTAGATAATGTAGTGGTATCAATGCACAGCTGCGCAAGCTAAATGAGTGCCAAAGGAAAGTAAAATACTTTTATGGTATTTTTATTGAATGTATATAAATACAGGCAGACCTTTTCAGCATGAAGTGAATGACCAAGCTTTGTTCTTTGTTGTTCTTTGTGCTCTTCAAGGTTTTGCCCTTCCTTCTCAGCTGGGTTGACCAAATGAACAAGGTGAGCAGCAGCAGTGTGAGGGCTGTAGCGGCACCAGTGGCTTCGTCAGCATCAATTCTAGTCAGGGCACAGCCTGGTCCTGCCTCCTGCAGGGTGATCTCCCTGCACTGCACTGTGAGGAAGGGGCCAGGCGTTTCCCTGCACCAGCCAGAAGGTTCACTGTTACACTAAGAATGTGTTCAAAATGGCATCAATTAGTCTTAATACTGACTTTAAGAGTTGAAATCACTCTGGCTTTTCAAGGATGTGCCATATTTCAAGCTGAGCTGTTTCCCTGGAATCCCCCTTTAGCTCAGCTAGTGTCCTGTCTCTCAATCTGAGGGAATTCCTCTATTCTCTTCTGTGCTGTTTTGTTTTATGATGTTGAGCTATAATTGGGTATTGTTATTTTCTGGGTGCCTCATTGTACACCTCTTGTGCTGCTCGATAGATGCCCCAGCCCAGGTTTGCAGCCAGCGGTGGAGCCATCCGAGGGGAAGGGGCCAGCTCTGGGTCTGGTCATTCAGCGCTGTCCTTTTGGGGCGAATGAAAAGGAGGGATATTTAGGGAGTGATCATGTCATTTGAGGGCACCCCAGCATCACCAAAGGGGGTGATGATGAGCAGAGGAGCAGGTGAGTTGGGGATGTGAGGTTGGGGGGGTTCCCCCCTAAAAGAGGGGGGTCACAGTTCCAAAATACCTGACAGGTCATAGTGGGGGATTAAAAAATAACAAAACCTGTAAATACCAATGTGAGGTGTTGAAATAGAGAACAATCTCTCCAATCTTTCCATCTATATATAGATGGAAAAAATAATATTTCTGTATATAAAGGGAGTTCAGAATAAAACCCTATATCTCTAAGGATTATAGATTCTGTGATTATTATAGAAAAGATCTTAGAATGTAAAAATACTTAAAAAAAATTACTCATAAAAAGATATGTGTCAAAATAGATGTCTAAGCAGATAGTCTAAGCAGATTAGTCTGCACTGGCGCAAACCCCCCAATTTTTGGAGGAAAAAAAAAATAAATCATATGCTTCAATCAATTTTGTTGCTTCTCATTGTAATGTTTGTTGCTTCTAGTTATGCTGTTATATAAAGATCCGGTACTTGACCAAACAAATAACCCAACTATAACAACCCCAAACATACAGATTAGCAAATAACAAATAGCAGTGCTTTACCGTCTATTTACGGTGAGTCTCTCAGCGCACCCAACCAACAATATACTATTTATGGCACAGAGGCAAGAGGTGACCGCACCACCACTCTGTGAAGATAAGATGAATTGACTATAGTCACGGGGTGGAGTGTGGTGGTGTAATCTCCCTGTTTTTCCCTCTCTTCTTCCCCCTCACCTGTTTTTGTAGGGGGCCGTAGGTCTACGTAGGGGTTCGTAGGGGTCTGTAGGTTTTCGCAGTGGTCTGTAGGGGTTCGTAGGAGTTTGTAGGGCTTCGTAAGTATCTGTGGAGGTTTCTAGGGGTCTGTAGGGCTCCACAGGGGTATGTAGGGTTTAGTAGGGGTCTGTAGGGGTTTGTAGGGGTCTGTAGGGCTACGTAGGTGTACGTCGGTGTCTGTAGGGTTTTGTAGGGTATCTTTGGTGTCTGTAAGGGTTCGTAGAGTTTCATATGGGTTTGCAGGAATCTGTAGGGATTTGTAGCTGTATGTAAGGGCCTGTATGGGTCTGTAGCGGTCTGTAAATTTTCGAAGGTTTTGTAGTGGTTTGTAGGAGTTCGTAAGGGTCTATAGGGTTCTGTAGGAATCCATAGGGCTCCATTAAGGGTCTGGAGACAGGGCAGGGGGGGACGTTCTGTGGGGTGGGGGGAACTGTGCTGTGGGGTTGTGGCAATGGCCCCTCTTGCCAACGAGCTCCAGCTGAGGCTGGGGCAACCCAGCTGGGACCCGTGAGGTGAGGACTGGCTGGGCCAAGGGTTTAAAGAGGCTGCAGGGGGATGGGCTGGTGCAGGGCTGTGCTGAGGGTCTCTGGATGGGAGAGAAGAAGCCTTTGGGCAGCGAAGGTCTCCTGCCTGCACCGAGAGCTGCTGTGAGTCCCGTGTCTCCCTCTCTGCGTCCCACTCACCTCTCCCTGCCATCTTCTGCCTTCTCCCTTTCCTTTCCGTGCCTCTCCCTGCCCCGCTCCCCACCTTCTGGAATTTCCCTCCTCCCCTGGGGGCTCTCCATGGTTTCACTCCTTTTCCCCCTTTCCCCAGCTCCTGCTGGGGCCACGGCCGTGGTGGCCATCACACCTCAGTGGTGATGAGTGCCACCTGGACTTGGGGGAATAGCTGGAGACCCAGCCCAAGCCCTGTCTGGAGAGGGCACCTGGAGATCTTGCTCCCCTGGAAAATTGGACTCGGGGTCAATTATCTCCCTCTGTAATTAGTGGACAGCCCCAGAACCCTTGGGGTGGGGTGGGGGGCAGGGGCCCACTGTAGCGGTTCGTAGGGGGTCTCTAGGGCTACATAGGGGTTCATGGGGGTCTGTAGGGGTTCATAGCAGTTTGTAAGGATCTGTGGGGGTCCATAGGGGTTCAAAGAGGTTTTTAAGGGTCTGTAGGGGTCCATAGGGGTCTCTAGGGCTACGTAGGTCTACGTATGGGTTTGTAGGCGTCTGCAGTGGTTTGTAGGGGTTCGTAGGAATCTGTAGGGTACTGTAGGTGTATGTAGAGGGTTTTAGGGGTCTGTAGGGGTTCATAAGGGTTCTGTAGATCTCTGTTGAGTTCTATAGGGGTTCATAGGGGTTCGTAAAGGTCTGTAGGGGTCTGTAAGGAATTGTAGGGCCCGTAGGGGTCTGTAGGAATTTTTAGGAGTCCATAGGGGTCTGTAGGAGTTCTTAGGGGTTCATAGGTATTCGTAGGCCTCTGTTGGGGTCCATAAGGGTTCATAGGGTGTGTAGGGGTTTGTAGGGGTTCATAGGGATCTGTAGGTGTTCGTGGAGGTCTGTAGAGGTCAGTAGGGGTCTTTAGTGGTCTGTAGGTGTTTGTAGGGATTTGTAGGGGTTATTAG
>JAOTQQ010000014.1:6095-21506 GCA_026546715.1 Gallinago undulata
GGCAGGTTGGAGGGGGCTTGGAGCAAGGTGGTGTGGTGGGAGGTGTCCCTGCCCAGGGCAGGGGGTGGCACTGGGTGATTCTAGGATTCTATGGGATTGTTTTTGGTTTTGGATCATAATTGCAGCTAAAATGTAAGAACTTGTGGAGCTCTGAGCTCTGGTCTTAATGAGGTGGGTTTTGCTGATACTTTCAGTGGCTGCCAGTAAGACCAGCACTGAGGAACATCAGAAAATACCTGGGAGTGTGTAGCCAGCTCTGCCCCGAGGGGACCCCAGGGTGGCAGGAGCCCCTCAGCCCTGCTGTGGCAGAAAAGCTCCTGCTGCCGAGGGAGCACCGGGTCACTTGTGTTCCCCACGCCATGGTTCCAGTTCCATACTGGCCTGCGGGGAGCTGCCTGCTGGGACTACACCAGTCTGATGAAATTGATTGAAAACACCCCCGGATGCTTGTCTGTTTGCACACATGAAAAAAGAACCAACCCCAGACCCAGGAAGCACTTAGAGTGAACATGGAGTGCTTAATGACCTGCAGGACTTTAATTGGGCAAGGCAGGACTCTGCAGCGACCGGGCTCGGAGCAGTGAGTCAGGCTCTTGCCCTCCCTCTGCACTGACATCTTTTGAACATGTGTTGAGCAACTGGAGAGAGACCATCAGTCCTTATCAGTGGGTTGTGGACTGATAGTCCTGGAGGTGGCCCAGCCCTGCAGGGAACGCAGCGTGTCACCCTCAGGTCCCTAGTGTTTGGTGTCAGGGCTGGGGTGGAGCAGAACCATGGAATCGTTATGGTTGGATGGGACCTTTCAGATCATCGAGTCCAACCATTGACCCAACCCTGCCCAAACCCCCACTGACCCGTGTCCCTCAGCACCACGTCTGCTTGGTTTTTAAATCCCTCCAGGGATGGTGACTCCACCACTGCCCTGGGCAGCCTCTGCCAAGGCTTAACCACTCTTTCCATGAAGAAATTGTTCCCAATATCCAACCTGAGCCTCTCCTGGCGCAACTTGAGGCCATTTCATAGAATCACAGAATGGTTTGGGTTGGAAGGGACCTTAGAGATCATCTAGTTGCAACCCCCCTGCCCTGGGCAGGGACACCTCCCACCACACCACGTTGCTCAAAGCCCCATCCAGCCTGGCCTTGAACCCCTCCAGGGATGGGGCAGCCACGACTTCCTTGGGCAGCAAAGAATTTCTTTCTCGTGTCTGATCTAAATCTCCCCTCTTCCAATTTAAAACCATTGCCCCTTGTCCTGTCACTGCACTTCCTGACAGAGTCCCTCCCCGTGTCTCCTATAGCCCCTTCAGATATTGATGGGCTGTTATAAGGACTCCCTGGAGCCTCCAGCTCTCTCAGCCTGTCCTCAGAGGAGAGGTGCTCCATCCCTCTGATCATCTTCATGGCCCTCCTCTGGACCCATTCCAACAGGTCCATGTCCTCCCGTGTCCTGGGACATGTTTCCTCTTCTCCCATGGCCTGTTCCTTGGGAGAAGAGACCGACCCCCCCTGGCTACACCCTCCTTTCAGGGAATTGGAGAAGAGCGAGGAGGTCTCCCCTCAGCCTCCTTTTCTCCAGGCTGAACCCCCCCAGCTCCCTCAGCCTCTCCTCACAAGACTTGTGCTCCAGACCCCTCCCCAGCTCCGTGTCCCTTCCCTGGACCCGCTCCAGCCCCTCAATGTCTTTTTTGTGGTGAGGGGCCCAAAACTGGACCCAGCCCTCGAGGTGGGGCCTCCAAAGAGCTGAGGGCAGGGGGACGGTCGCTGCCCAGGTCCTGCTGCCACAAGAAAGGTCCCTGTTCCCGGGCTCCTCTGCTTTTACCAGATAATTCAATTCCAGCTGGGGGGGCTCCCGGCCCCTGAGTGTCCCTGGGCTGGGGCAGGGCCCTGGGCTCAGGAAAATAATAAATAAAATAAATGAAGTAGTATAAAATAAAATAAATTAAAACAAAAGGAAAGGAATGGGAAAAAGTAAGGAAGGAGAGGAAAAGGAGAGATGGGAAAGAAGGGAAGAGGAGAAGGAGACAAAGGGAAAAAATAGAATAAGGTAGAATAAAATAAATAGAATGAAAGAAAAAGAAAAGAAAATAACAGAATAAAGTAGAATGAAAGAAAATAAAAGTAAAATACCAGAATACAGCAGAATAAAATAAATAGAATAAAAGAAAATAATAAAGTAGAATAAAATAAAGAGTAAAAGAAAACAAAAGAGTAAAAGAAAATAATAAACCAGAATAAAGTAAAATAAATATAACCAAATAAAAGGGTAAAAGAAAACAATGAAGTAAAATTCAACAGAACAGAATATAAACCCCGCCCGCGGGAGGAGCGGCGGACCGGCGAGGCGCGGGCGGGCGGCCCCTTTAAGAGGAAGTAGTGCCGGCTGCCGGCGGTGGCGCGCGGAGAGGGGCCGCGCGGGCCAGCGCCGAGTTGCGCCGGGGGGCGGAGTGCTGAGACCACACGAGGGCGAGCCGCTTCCGCGCCGCCACGGCGGAGCTGCCACCGGCCAGGTGCGGAGGAGCGGGGGCGGCGGGGGGGTGTTGGGGGGCGAGCACGGAGGCCTAAAGGGGGGTGTGTCACAGGAGCGTCTGGAAGGGGCCTGGGGGGCCGCAGGGGGGGTTGGAAAAGACCTGGGGGGGTCTGGAGGGGGCGTGTGGGGTCGCAGGGCCCCGTGGAAGTGGGGCTGGTCGGGGCCTCTGAGGGAGCTGAGGGCTGGGAGGGGTCTGGGGGGCACCAGCCCCGCCCGGGCACACCCCCCGTCCCCACCAGCCTCCCCGGTGGCGGTGCCCGGGGCCGGGGCCCTCTCGGGGCATGGGGTCACGGCAGGGAGTCCCGGCCGGAGCCGGCAACCTGTTGGAGCGATGCTCCTAAATCCCCTCTCTTGGATTTTTTCTTCTTTAATTCCGTGCTTCCCCTGGGAGGAAGGCAGCTGCGAGCGAGTTCCTTATGGGTTTGCTGGGCTGGAGCCCCCTCCTGTAGCCTGGGGGAGGCCCCTGAGCCCCCGGCCCGGCCCGAGGCCCCGCAGAGCCGGGCCCCGCCTGTGGCGGCACCTCCTGCTCCAGCAGCGACTGTCCCGAGGGGAGAGACCTGGCCCGTGTCCTCACCCCTCCTCGGAAGGGGGTCGGCTGCTGCAGTCTTTGCAGAAAATGTAAAAAAATCTCAGAATGATGGAAAAAACCCGTCGCAGAGAGTAAGGGTTTTGCCGGCATAACTG
The DNA here is from genome assembly GCA_026546715.1 of Gallinago undulata. Lineage (NCBI taxonomy): Eukaryota > Metazoa > Chordata > Aves > Charadriiformes > Scolopacidae > Gallinago > Gallinago undulata. Next base: position 9,309 of record JAOTQQ010000014.1, read on the forward strand.
TGAAGTTGCGGTCTTGGATAGTCTTGTGTTTTATTCAGCCTCCTTCTCCCCCTCTTCCCTCTCTAGCCCATGTCTCTTGTAGGTAAAGGCACAGCCCTGAAGCCCAAGTTCCTTGCTGCCTAAGTGCTTGGGGAAACTGGGCAGTTCTACGTTTGTTTTTTTTTTTCCTTTCTGATGGTGGGGAGCTGCGACTCAGCTGTCATGAGGGAGAACTTGTGATGCTTGAAAGTAAACCCTTGCTCTGCTTCTGTCTGTTCCTGTGAGCGCAGGAATGCTGATCTTACAGTAGCTGCCTCCGCTGCGATCTGTGCTACAGTAATCTCAGCGCCTTCAAAGAAAACCCTTCCTGCATGTGAGAAGGACAGACAAAAAGGAAAGGGCAGGAAGTCCTCTGGGGAGAGGAGAAAGAGGGATTTGAAGTTGTCCGGCATGCAGCCCAGATGTTTGGAAAAATCCTCTGCCGTGGACTCTAGTGAAAGGCAAGATCCCCTTCTCCTAGTGCTTGTAGTTGAAGAGCGGCCGCACTGTCTCAGTTTCCATCCTTCTTTGTTTAAAGCCTCTTTCCGGCCTGGAAGTCGTCTGCCAAGTTGCAGGGCAGGAGGGGATTTTTTGCTGGGAGAAGTGAAATTTCCCTAGCCACCTGTTTATCACAGTCCCTAGGGCTTTGTCCTTGCACTCTGCTTCCTTTCCGAGCGTTCGGCTCACGTCCAGCTCTGTGTTTATCTAGTGCTGTTTCTTGGACTGTATATTCCCTGTCTTACATTCACTTTCTGTCTCAGTCACGTACTTGTGAAGCGGAGGGCGAACTTGCAACCCTTTAAAATCCCCAGAAAGGCAGGAGAGGAGTGCCTGGAGTTCGTGCCAGCTTGGCAGTGTAGTAGGAAAACCTGGTGCTCCTGGTTTCTGCTGAGGAGCAGAGTCCAGGTGCTGTGCAGGGAGCTGGTTTCCTCTGCCTGCTTCGCCTTTCAGGGTCTGGGATGCTTTTATTGGCCACTTGGGGTTGCACAGCCAACGGTGCCATCGTGAGAAATAGAAACGGGCTCTGCTGTGGGCTTGGCTGAGGCTCAGGGAGTGATGGGTGCTCAGCATCTTCAGCAAGTCCTCCTCCGGGACTTCAGCTGTCCTGTAGCACAGGAGCTGTTGGCCAGATGCTTCCTCGCCCACGTTTGGCTCTTTGATTGTTGGGATGTGAAGTGCCACCTGACCTGAAATGGAGTGATTTAGTGCCGTTGGTGGAGGTTGGGCTGCACCGGTGTGTGCCGTGTTCTGTGACTCCTGCCCCTCTGCAAATGGGATCTCTGTGGCCACGGTGCACAAAGGAAATGGTTTCCCTTGTCAGCAGTGAAAGCGTGTGGGGTCAGAGAAGAGAGATTGCAAAACCAAACCAGGCCTGCGCGCAGTTTTAATTTATAAGGCAGGAAAATATTTTGTGATACTTGAGCCATAAATGCTGCTTTAAGTGGATCCATAACCAGCTTTGCTGGAGGTTTAGGAGCTTATCTTTAGAAATACGTAATATCCAGCTAATGCTTCCAATAAAGAGTGCACCTTAGGCTGCATCTTGATCCTCCCTTTCCCAGATGCCCCTGAGAGGCAGAGTTATCTGTGACTCCTGCTTTGATCCGCCGCTCGCTTCCCTCTGGAGCCAGTGTTGTCCTGGAAGTGCTGTTCTGCTTCTGATGAGATGCGCCAGTTGTTCCGTGGAGCTGAGGGGAGGAAGAGAAGCAGCGAAGACCAGAAAAAAAAACCCCACTTTGGCGAGTGTGCAAAGCCAGTGTGAAAAAAATCCATCACACTGCAGCAGCTTTGGCATCTTCCAGAAAACTCCAGGTGAAGTCCCTGGCTTAGCCTTTGAGCTGATTTGAGAGGAGGCAAAGGTGGTGCCGCTGCCGGGGCAGGGCTGTGCCGCGGGGTGTCCTGCTGTGCCTGTGCTCGGTGCTGGCCCTCGCCTGCTCGGGGACCCCGGTGCCCTGTGTCCCGGGCACTGGATGGGTTTAGGTGAATGGTGACCATGGCTCCGTGCTGCTGCGCTGGCTCCCAGGGAGCCCGTGGAACAGAAAATGAGCTGGAGCCATCCAAAACGGAGCCAAGTCAGACGCATGGCTCTATTGAAAGCCACTGTAATTTTTTTCTTCCTCTTAACTGCAGACTTCTCCTGGGGCTGCTGTCTGGGCCTCATTTCTTTCTTCTTTTTCCTCTCGCTGCGTCTTATGATGTGGTTAGCCTTGAGGTGATCTGTAGCCCCACATCAGTGGGCTTATTCCTTGCCTAGAGCCACGCTAACATGTTGGGTTACTGCCGTATCTCCTCGTGGAGAGGAAGAGTAACCCTCATGGGCATCTGCTTTTGGCGAGAAACAATACTGCTTTTCTTCCAAAAGCAGGAATATTAACGTGGGGAGAAGAGGTATTTATCAGTGAGACAGCCCCGCCGTGGGAAAGGCCTGCTCCTGCTCCTGCTCAGTCCCTGGGTGAGGGAGCCCTGGCATCTCCCGTAGCCACGCTGGTAAAATTCTGCCTCTTTCTTCAGTCACTTTGTCAGCTCAAGGCAAAACTTGTGCTCCAAACCGGAGTTACCTTTTACTTGGGTGGGGGCAGATCCCAAAGTTTGAGTAGCTGAAACTGCTCTTGGTTCAAAAATATTCCCAGCCCTGTGAGGACTATAACGTGGAGCGTCCAAAATCAGGAGGAGATGTGCAGCTCACAGCTTGGACTCGATAAATATCGCACGGCCTCTTCTTAAAGAGTTCAAAGCCAGGCTGGAGGACAGCGAAGGGTCTCCCTGAAGGAGCAGTCTGCAAAATACAGCCCCTGAGAGCTGGAGAAGAGAGAGAGCTGCTCTTCGCGTGCCGTGAGCCGCCCACTGCCTGTGGTTTATCCTCCAAATATTTGCCTCGGCAGTTAACCTGCCGCCCCGAGTCATGACCCAGCTTGTCAGCTTAACGCAGCGCCTGCGAAGCCGGCGGCGGATTAGCTCTGCCTCCACACGCAGCCGTCCCCCCGGCACGGACCAGGGAGCATGGTCGTGGGGGCACCTTCTGAAATGGCTGTGGCTCTGACATGGCAATAAATGCAGGTGGCACCTCAGAGGCAAGAAAATGGGCCCAAAAATCAGTAACACTCAGGGCTGCGATGGCCGTTCCTGCCCTGCTTCGCTGCAGTCGTTTCTAGGTTTTCAAATGAAGGCCTTAAAATTGCAGCGTCTGCTGCCTGACGTTCCCCTTTTGGGGAAGGGAAAGTAGGAAGGGGGACCTTTTTACAAAAATTACTTTCTTGTGTGGCTTTTCCACCCTCTGTGGCTGTGGGGAGGGTGGCTGGAAGGCTGGAGGGGGGGGACAACCCACACTGGAAATTTCAGTCTTCTTGCATGCAAAGTTTGAAGGTGACTCAGCCTCCCCTCTCCCCTGCCAGAAAGTATTATCCAGCCCCCTCCGTGCTCACTGCTGTACCTGCCCTCATCAGTAGCCACTTGGGGAAGGAACCCAGAACCCATAACTTCTCTCCTGTCATCACAGCATGGTCTGGATACCACCTGCTCCTCCCTCCTGCTCCTGAGGGTTGAAAAATGCCACTCGCTGCTGGGTGACCTGGGCTTTTCAGCATTTCCACCTGGCTCTGCCAGACCTGCTGCTCCTGCCCTGCCTGGGTCTTCTAACCGAGCTAGGGCTTAATTTAACAGGCCTTTTCCCTTTATTCTATAAACTAATTTGACTTTAAAATTGGTCTGAATGCATAGCCTTTCAGGGGAAAATGAAGATACCAGTTGAAGCCCAGTATAACTATTTTTGGGTCTTTTATTATGCTGTTTCCTCTTCTCATGTATGTGGCGATGCAGACTCTGCATTTGCATGGCTTAGAGGCACGTAAAGGCTGTCCTGCTTCTCTGCAAGCTTTTCCCGGAAAGCGCCGGGAGGTGCCGTGTGGGTATCGTTTTGGTACTTGGGAATTTCCCAGTTGTGCAGCAGAATTAAGATGCTGGGGGTGAGGGGGTGGCTGGTGACCAGCAGGACTTTCTTAAAACTGACTTTGTGGTGAAATATAAAGGGCTCTTTGTTTGCCTAAAGCTTGGGAGTTCAACATTTGAAATGTTACGTTTCTGAACGACTCTATTAAGTTTGGGGCGAAGGCTGCTACTAAAGCAGTTCCTGGAAGAAAAATGTGGATCTTGTCCCGCCGAGCAGCAGAACCAACCGGCTGCTCGTGTCTCGCCCAGCCCGGGGCTGTAGGTGCAGCTTCTGCTCCCTCTCCTCCGGCTTCGCAGCAGCTTTGGCTGCCAGGAGGAGAAGGAGAGAAGGGGATGCTGAGGGTGACGAGGGTGCCGGCTGCTCGGCTCCCCTCGTGGAGTGGTCTTATAGAGGGAAAGTCACAAACACCGCGAAGGAGGTTGTAGAGGGGAATGAATAGCTTTTGGGAAAGCCTTGGCAGCTCCCGGAGCTGGGAGGCCGGACCGGGTGCCAGACGGGAAGCCGGCTGACGTGGAAGGGCTGTCTGGCTGGGGTTATGAATGGCCAGGCGTGCCTGCCCTCCTCCTCCTTCTCCTCCTCTTCCTCCTCTGCACGCTCCTCGCCGGGCCCTGCCCCAGCCCAGGTAAGGCCGGGGACAGCCCTTTGCTTCTCGTATCATAAAACAGTTCAAAAGAGCAGCTGAAAACCTTATCCTGGTGAGGTGAGCTGCCTTCTTGGTTGCCAGACTGGCTCCAGAGGCGCAGAAACTGGCTGCCATTAGCGCCAGTTCAGCCCTGCTTCTCCTAATTGCTCTGATCCTCGCTCTCCGAATTAAAATCTCTCCTTTGATCGTAGAAAACCAACATCGTCTTGTACTGAGAAACTGAGCTAGCGCAGAATGGCTGTGGGAGGGTATTTGTGAGAGGAGGAGGAGGGGGAGAGTCATGGAAAAAATGTGCGTGTGTGTCCATCTTTGCTGTTTTGTTGAAGTTGTCTGTTTTTGAAGCCACTTTGCTTCTCGGGCGTGCTCTGTAAATTCAGTTTTTCACTCGAAGTACTCAATGCATCTGATCCATTGTGGCTGCTTTATCAAACTGGCACGCGTGGGTCCTGCATCGGAAGCTCTGGCCTGAGCGACGGCGTTAGTGGTGAGTGAGGACACTGGAAAGGGCTGCGGGGCGAGGCGGGGGTTCGTCGCTCCCCTCTCCCTTCCGGGGAGCTGCCAGGACGGGGTGACTCTCACGGGCTCATCACCGAAGGGCCCCAATTAGAAGCAGCTGTGGAAGGAGCTTTGGGCCAGACTCGGTGTGAGCGCTGAGCAGCAGTAACCACATTGGTATCGTCTCGCGGGGCAGCAGCCTGGCTTCCCTAAAAGGAAATGAGAGAAATCGATGATTTTGAGAAATGTTGTCACTTGCTGGGGTTTGCTGAAGGGCTTTCTTAGTGGCCAGGCAGCAGGATGTGAGTCGTCCCAGCGCTGGGGTCACTGGGAGGGAAGTGGCCACCCCTCTGACCCCTCCCCAGCCTGTGGGATTGCAGCCACGCCTGAAACAGGACTTGTCTTTTATCTTTTTTTTCCCCCCCTTTATTTTCAAAAAGGAAGCTCTCCACCTCGGTGCCTGGGAGCGCTCCTACAAGCTGCAGAGACGGGCTGAGCAATCTGCCGAGGCCAGAAGCGCAGGTAGGAGCTGGCTGCTGTGCTGGCTGGCTTTCTGTTCTTTGGATTGTCCGCCGGCTGCTGTTAAAGCTCCACACGGTGTCAGCAGGGAGGGCAGCGTGGGGTGTCACTGGGGCAGGCACTGACGGAGCCATCACGGGACCCATCTTCCAGGATGGAAGAGGGTTTTGGCCGTTCTGCTTCTGCAGGGGGGGCAGGACCTGGCTGGGACACTGTGTGCAGCTGGAAAACCTCTGGTCGGCTGCATTTCTAGGTGTTTCAGGGGAGGTGACAGTCCCCTGTCACCTTCTCTGAGCTGCCTGTAGAAGTAACTATGAGCTGGGGAAGCGGCCTCTTGGGCTTCGCCTGCCTGGAGTCTGGTTTTAAAGTAAGGCAGCGCTGCGTGATCAGCCGTTCCCGGTGAGGGAGGAGGAACGATGGCAATTTCTGGATTGCCGTGGGCAGAAATCAGCGTTAGGGCTGGAGCCGTGAGAGCAAGGAGGAAGTGGAGAAAATGAGCTTTTGGGAAGGCCCTGCTGCCCCTCGCTGGGCAGGCAGGTCACCTCCGTAACCCACACGGGACCGAGCTGCTCCTCTTGTGTCCTTGGGGCTGGCAGAGGAGCTGGAGGGTTGTTTGTGCTCGGGACAGCCTCCCACGGCGTGGGGCTTTCTGCAGCGGCTCTGTGATCCGCAGGGACAGCCAGGGTCCTCTCGGAGTGCCGGGGATGTGTGCTGTAATCTTGGCTGGCTGCAAAGGAGGTCTAAACAAAACGTGCTGCAGGTTTGTTTGGGGGAATTTTATTTTTTTTTTATTCCCCTTATCCTTGAAGCTTGCAAATACCATTCGGGTGCTTTTCGTGTCCCATATCCCAGTTGTTCCTGGCCTTGCTTTTCTCTCCTGCGCGAAGGCAGTGCCTTAGTGCTGCCCGAGCTGTGACTCCTGCCGGTGGAAGTAGGTGTTGTACGTGTGATATCATCTCCAAGCAATGTCAGGGATGCTTTTGGTGTCTCTGCCCTTTTTTTTTTTTTTTTTCTTAGAGCTAAATGTTTCTTTTAGCTCAGTTGGAGCCCAAGACCATAATTAAATAGGCTGCATCTGCTTGAAGTCTTAGCTACTCATTTTGCTAATGCCTTCAGACAGATGCTGAATCGTCTGAGAGACAATTGCTCCTGCATCAAGCTCCTCAGTTCTCATGAACGATGTCTCTGTAGGAAGAGGAAGTTTGTTTGTAGCACAGGTACTCCCTGCTACCAAATAAGCCGTATTAAAAGCCTCTTCACCTTGCCTAAATGACAGTTGCTTCTGGAAAATGGTCGGTGTTTGCTTCTTGATGTGCCTGGCCAAGCCCAGGGGATGTTTGGGGTATTTTCCCTGCAGTTCTGCCATTCTGCTTCATCCCATCCTCTTCTCGGTGCTGGGCCCTGCGGCTGCAGCCTGACCCCTGCTCGAGAAGGACGTCCTGGTCCAGCAGAAGAGACGGTGCTGGGCTGCAGTGTCAGGGAGGCACAGATGTGAGTGTGGCCACCACAATCAGACAGACCCTACAGAAAATAAGTAGGAACAGAGCTGTACCACCCTGAGGATGCTGCCAGTGCCCCGGGAGCTGTACGGAGGGCAATGCTCGGGCTTCCTTATGGCCTGGTTGTTTTAAAGGACATTTCTCCATCTCCAGCGTAAGGAAATCGTTGCGTGCAAGTACTTCTCTGGGACTGATTTCCTGCTGGGAAGCGCCGCAGACCCGGCACCTGCTCTCCACATTGTTCCTGCCGTGGCTCCGGAGGTGGCAGCGTGACGGGGTGGGTGCAGTCCCCTGGTACCTTCTCCCCGCCGGGTCCCCTCGGCTACAGGATGTGGTGAGGCTGTGACACAGCTCTTGGTAACCAAAGCTGCTGCCTCCCTGCTCGGATGTCCCTCTGCGCCGCTCGCTACTTCCTCTAACCGTGTCTGTGGTGTGATCAAACGCCTCCTGGGGACACGTTCTCTGGTGGGGGTTCTTATTTTGCTTCTTTTCTTTTGATCTCGCCCAGTAGCTTGTGGGGTCGCAGCAGCTGCGTGTGCAGTGAACTCACCTTGCAGCCCAGGGTGAATCTTGGTGAATCTCACTGAACCACGTTAAAATGCTTTTTCGGTTTCTCCCAACACGTGTCGTGGCCCCTGTTGCAACAGGAGTTTGGATCTCTCTGCCCCTGCACAGAAGAGCCCCTTCCCTCAGGAAAAGCAGCACTAGGAAATGTTGAGCCTGTTCTTAACAGGACAAAGCTGAAGTGGTTTGGGTTTTTTTTGCCTCGCTGTAATTAAATAACAAAACAGGAGGCCTTGGTTTAAATCTTTTTAATCTTTCTCCAGAGAAGAAACACTGATTAGCCCTATGCAGCATCTGTTAGAGATGGGCTGAATCGCCGCAAAGGTAGTCTTGACCTTGAATTTGGGCTTCTCTTGCCAACGTTTGAGGATACTATTTACCTGTTTGAACATCACTATGGCTTCATATAAATCTTAGTAGATTTCTGCTTGGTGAAAGGGTTTTGTCTGCTTGCTTTATTATAAAATAATGGAAACTCTTATTTGCCAGATTGGATAAGGCATCAGCTTTAGTTAATTTCTGTTACTTTATTTTTCTGTCCGACACATGCAAAATAATATTTTTGGTGCACACAGCTTTCTGCCTTAAGCTTCCATCAAAGAGCAGCTTGACACAAATTATACGAGGAGATGGATGTGGGAACAAAGGAGGTATAATTAGCTACAGATAAACAGAGCTGTGTTTCTCGTCAGCATCCTTTCAGATCTTAACTTGAGTCTCACCCTCTTGGAGCTAATTCTTTTCCACAGACTGGAAGAGGGAGGCGAGCTTTCCCTGATCGTCCAGCTTTCAGCCAGTCTTCAACTTGAGGCGAGCTCAGCTGAAATGAAAAATATGTTTATGGTCTGCAGCTGCAGAAGAGGCTGTGGCTGCTCTTAGAGCTGGTGTTATTTCAGGATATTCTCTTTCCGGGTGCCTGAGCTGCGACTTCTTCTTCTTCTTCTTGTTCCCCTCCTCCCTTTTGCGTCCTGCCTTTAGCGCTGTGGCAGTGCAGGCAGCTCCTGCTGGGAGGGCTGTTTCGTTGGAGGACGGCTCTGGCAACGGCTCTGAACTTTATTGTAGGTGGTCATAACTGTACCTTTTTGTTAGGCTTGTTCCCAAAGAGGGGAGGGTGGAAAAAAAAATCTGATCCAGGTAAAAGCCAATTTGTTTTACCCTTCTTAACTGTTCAGTGCGCTGGAGGGGAGTAAGTGGTGGAGTTTCTCCTTGTTTCTGTGGGGTTTGGCGTTCATGGTGCGGTGATGTTGGGGTGAACAGTGGCCGTCTCCTGCTGAGGCTAGGGGGGACTATTCCTTGATGTCTTCTTTTGCCCCTTCCCTGGGGGCAAACTGTGGGGCTGGTTCCCTCCTCCCCACATTAAGCAAGGGAGACCCCGCAGGGGTGACTCCTCGTTTGGCAGAGCTGGGCTGCAGAGGGAAGGGGGAGGAAGGAAAGCTGGCATCGGCTTCCCCCCCCCCGCCCCAGATCTGGGGCGAGGGCCCAGATGGTATCCCAGATCTCTTCCTATGGGATTTAGACAAGGTTTCCTGTTGAGAGAGCTGCTCCTAATCGCTGCCCTTCTGTGCTGCCTTTGCAGATCAGGACCAGATGAGCAGAGTGGGGTTTCTGTGAAGATCAGAGTCGCCCCAGCCCTGCCCCGGGAAGTGGCCCACCAGTGCTGAGTCTCCGGCTGTCATCGCTACGGACCTGGAAAAGAAAGAAGAAGAGAAGAAAAATGTCCCATGCTTTAAAGCAAGTGTTCAATAAAGACAAAACCTTCCGGCCCAAGCGCAAGTTTGAGCCGGGGACTCAGCGGTTCGAGCTGCACAAGAAGGCTCAAGCCTCGCTCAACGCTGGCCTGGACTTGAAAGTCGCCGTTCAGCTGCCGCCGGGCGAGGAGCAGAACGACTGGGTGGCCGTGCACGTGGTGGACTTCTTCAACCGCATCAACCTGATCTACGGCACCATCAGTGACTATTGCACGGAGCAGTCCTGCCCCGTCATGTCGGGGGGGCCCAAGTACGAGTACCGATGGCAGGACGAGCACAAGTACCGCAAACCCACCGCCCTGTCCGCTCCCCAGTACATGAACCTCCTGATGGACTGGATTGAGGTACAGATCAACAACGAGGACATCTTTCCCACTAATGTTGGTGAGTTCAGTTCCAGTTGTGGCTGGGGGGAGGGAGGCTGGTGCAGAACCTTCTCCTTGGAGCCCTTGGGTCCTGTTTCTGTTCCAGGAGATGCTGTTGCAGGGGATTCCTTTGTGCTGGCAGTGTAGTAAAGCTCTTCTGAGCACCTGAGAAACTTCAGAGCTCTTCTGGGGTGCTAAAATACCCAGAGCTGTGCCAGATCCCATTTGGGGTCATGGATACCTCAAGGAACTCCAAGCTAAGCCCAGGCAGCAAAAACAAGAGACTGCTCTTAGAGAAGTCGGTCTCTGACATGACTCTTGAGTAGTTCCTGCTGGACATGGTCTCCTGATGGGCACTTCTTTTACAGCTGATTGCTAGCTTGGCTTTAACACACGTGGCCTGCGTCGGCCTGGGGATGGTGGCCACGTTGCCATAATTAGCCTCTTTGTTATTACAGGCTGGCGTTAGCTGAGTCTGCCCTTTCTAGCTCAGCGCTGCCTGGCGTGCCCTGGCTGTTGGTGGCAGCTGAGGGGGTGCTGACATGTGCACGGAGGGAGGGGCAGTGTTTTATCTGTTGCCAGGGTGATGGAGATGCAAATTTGGCCTAAGACCCGTAGATCTCCATATCCAAACACAGCGTTGTTTACTGGCTTTGGGACAGAGATTGTTGGGGGTTTTGTTTGGCTTGTGCTGAGTAAGATGTGAGACTTCAGTACCCAAAGCATTAGGTAAATGATTGATCCTGTTCAGAGCTCCCTCTTCTCCTTCCTTCCTCCCCACTGTTCAACCCGTTGGAGATCTGGTGGGATACACTTGGCCTCTGTTTGGGACACATCTGACACCTCTGCCACACGGGGCTCCTCCACCAGTGCCAAAACACTGCTTAAACCTGGGGTGAGTGGGCAGAGGGGGGAGTAGGGCCATGAACACCCCTTCTTCAGACACCTGAGCTACTGAAATCTTCTCCACCCCTTCCTCCTGTCACCCAAACACCCGTTGCCTTGCCTTTAGTTTGGGCTTTTCTGCAAGACTCTCTGGGGACTGTGAGCTGGGTGTTTGCTCTCTTCAGGGAGGCAAGACAAGGTCCCAGCAGTAGGAGGGTTGCGGGTTGTTTTTTTTTTTCTTAATTGTTATTGTTTCAGCTTTTACCAGATTCCTCGCCCTTAACGCCGCCTGAAACGCTGCAGTCCTTGCAGAGCACTGAAAGGGTTTAACTAATCCTCATTCCTCCAGAAACGACGTGGGTGAACTTTAAACTGTAATATTCTACTGAGATGGCTGGTTGGCTCCACTGCAGGGCCCCGGCTAAACAAATCCCAAAGGTCTGACGCCTTTAAGAGGACCTTAACATCTTTAATTTTTAACCAAAGAGCTAAAGACATACCAAAATAAGAGATTACTGTGGGGAGTTAACAGCACTGACTGTTTCTCTGGGGAAGCTGCTCGGTCGTATCTAGTATTTTGCACTGTTTATGTAAATGTGCCAAGTAGGAATAGAGGAGAACTGGACACCAGACTGACACAGCTGCTGGGAACCTCCAAGGCTGGTCTCTTGCTTTCAGTCACTATCAGCCATTGATGGCAGCAGCACTTTGTCACTTAAAAATATCTGCTTTGAAAAATCTGGAAAGGGAAAAGGAGAGGGAAACTGGGAATTAGCTGGGACAGAATCCTTTTTCCCTTTTTGTCTCGATCTAAACATTTTATCAATTTATTTTAGCCCCTAAGGAACCAGTTTTAACTTTGCTTAAAGTTTCTCCTGCTCGTGTCTTCCCTCCCAGGTACTCCCTTCCCCAAGAACTTCCTCCCGGTGGTGAAGAAGATTCTCTCCAGGCTCTTCCGAGTCTTTGTCCACGTCTACATCCACCATTTCGACAGGATCACCCAGATGGGATCGGAAGCCCACGTGAACACCTGCTACAAGCACTTTTACTACTTTGTGAAAGAGTTCAATCTCATAGACACCAAGGAGCTGGAACCACTGGTGAGTGTCTGGGTGGGCTCAGGATAGACATCGGGGTCCGCAGCCTGCACAGGAGGGGTGAGGTAGGAGTGGAGGAGTCACAGAGGTCTCTGGAACCTTCCCAAAACTGCTGACCCAAAATCAGGACATCAGTTGGCCTTAGAGTTTGACAATCAGGACGTGCAGACAGAGCTGAGCAGGGTTGTTTGGGCATTGTTTGGGAGTAGTTGACTTGTTCACCAGCAATCTCCTTGTCTTTCCAGCAGCTGGCTTGGCTTGCTTGTGTGCATGGCATGAGCCCAGCCCCATCAGCCATCCAGGATCAGAGAACTGCTTTGGGTTGGAAGGGACCTTTAAAGTCCCCCCAGTGCCACCCCCTGCCCTGGGCAGGGACACCTCCCACCACACCACCTTGCTCCAAGCCCCCTCCAACCTGC
>JAOTQQ010000014.1:39603-67985 GCA_026546715.1 Gallinago undulata
TTGAAGGTCAGGTTGGAGGGGTCTTGGAGCAAGGTGGTGTGGTGGGAGGTGTCCCTGCCCAGGGCAGGGGGTGGCACTGGGTGTGCTTTAAGGTTCCTTCCAACCCAAACCAGTCTGTGTTTTCAGGGTGTGCAGGATCTCTCCTAGCCCCCCTGGCCAGCACCATTGGTCCTCCATCCTTCGGTGTCCCCGTGCCAGGGCTCACCCCAACCTCTCCCCACAGTGTGGCTCTGCCGAGTACATGGCCCCGGAGGTGGTGGAGGCCTTCAACGAGGAGGCGTCCATCTACGACAAGCGCTGCGACCTGTGGAGCCTGGGCGTCATCCTCTACATCATGCTGAGCGGGTACCCCCCCTTCGTGGGCCACTGCGGCTCCGACTGCGGCTGGGACCGGGGCGAGGCGTGTCACACTTGCCAGGTGTGTGGGGGACCCCGGCATCACTGAAACACCCCCTTTCCCCCCCTCCTGCTGTTTGGCAGCAGCGCTCCTGGCTCACCCCCTTTTTATTTTTCCCACCCCAGAACATGCTTTTCGAGAGCATCCAGGAGGGGAAGTACGAGTTTCCCGACAAGGACTGGGCACACATCTCCTTCGGAGCCAAAGACCTCATTTCCAAGCTGCTGGTGAGAGATGCCAAGAAGCGGCTCAGCGCGGCCCAGGTCCTGGAGCACCCCTGGGTGCAGGGGGTGAGTGCTGACAGCCCCTCCCCCACCCCCACCCCCGGTCTTTTGCCCCTTTTCTCCCCAAAGCTGGGCTGGGGGACCACCCCCCTGTGGCGTGCCTGGCTCTGACCATCTGCCTTTCACTGCAGTGCGCCCCGGATAACACCCTGCCGACCCCCATCATCCTGCAGAGGTGAGTGTGGGTGGCACTGGGATGGGACGGGATGGGGGGGGAGGACACACACACGTCCCAGCCCCCCCAGGATCCTGGCTCCAGTGGGCTGCTCTCTGCTCTGCTGCCGTTCTTGCCACCCGGGCAGTGGTTGCAGCACACGATTTGGGTTCAAGCCCGGGTTTTGGTGCCTGATGGGTCTGGCGTGGCGTGCCCACGAGGAGGGACACCCCGATATTTGACCCCTCCCCCCACTTCCCCCCAGCCTCCCCACATCCCACCCTGAGCCCCTGCCTTCCCCCCCGCTCCCCGTAGGAACAGCAGTGCCAAAGAGCTCACCTCCTTTGCTGCCGAGGCCATCGCTGTCAACCGCCAGCTGACACGGCGCGACGAGGATGAGGAGGAGGAAGCGGAGGAGGAAGCACGACCCATCATCATCAAAGCTACCTCACGGGCCATGCAGCTCTCCCCCCCCTCCGAGTCCAAGCTGGCCAAGCGGCGGCAGAAGAGCAGCCTGGCCAAGGCGGTGGCCGCCGGGCAGCACCTGGTGGCCCCGCTGGTCCTGGTGGCCGACCAAGCCTGAGCTGTGCCCCTCAGACCTGCTGTACCCCACGTCCACCTTCTCCTCTCTTTCTTTCTTTCTTCCCCCCCTCTCTTTCTCCCCCCCCACCCCAAAACCCCTCCGTTTCTGGCTAGTGACAAGATCAGGACTCGTCCCTGTGGCTGGTTTCCAAGGTTTTGCTGATCTTGTAGGTCTGGGGTGGGAGGGTTCGTTTAAGATCTTTTTATTTTTTAAGGTATTAAATCAAGCGTGAGGTTGCTTCACCCAGGGCACACTCAAGGACACCTGACAGACACATGGACTTTTGTTTCCTGACTCTTGGTTTCTCCTCTGACAATTTTTTTTTTTTTTTTTTGGCCCCCCCCCCCACTCCCTCCCTGACACCAAAGGACTCTTTGTACCCGTGGCCGTTTCGAGGATTTCAGCTCATTTCATACTGTGAACAAAAGGCCCTCGGTCACGTTTTCAACAATGGGAGTCGCGGTTTAACCTCCCCCCTCCCCTCGGAGCTGCAGGTCTTTCTCCGAAAGTTGGGGTAGAGCCCACAAACCTCCCCCCCCTCGTCCTGTCCCCGGGGGAGGTCTTGAGGGGAGCCTCTCGGCTGTGGGGGACCCCCTCCATCCCGTGCTCGGGGGTGTCCCCAGGGGCGTTTTGGGGGGGACGCGGTGGGTGTTGTGCAGGGAACTGCTGGGGAGAGAGGGTGCCAGCGTGGGAGCAGCGCCCTGTCCCACCGAGCTGCCCTCTCTCCTCGGCAGCCCGTTTCCAGAATAAGCTATTCACCCCCCCCCTTTCTTTTTTATTTTTAATTGTTATTGTTGGTTTTAAACTGCTAGCTGTGCTTCTCTACAGGGCACGGAGAAATGTCTTCCTTTTCCTCCCACGCTCCGGCCAGCGGCTCCCCCGGGTGTAAGGTCAGAGCCAGGGGGTTGGGGGGGGGTCACACATGGGCCATGGGTGCTGCACCCCTGTTTTTGGAGGGGCTGCTCCCCGGTGGCTGTGCCCTCGTGGAGGTCCAAGGCGGGGGTGAGGTCTCCAGGGTGGCTGGAGGAGCCAAAACAACCCCCCTAAAGTCTTCTGGGAATAGCAGGGAAAGCGAAGGACCATCTCCCCCCCACCCCCCCACCTCCAAGAGGGTGTTGGGACATGGCGCAGGGTGGTATGGCCTCAGGCTGGCCCTGAGGCTGCTGTGGCAGAGGGTTGGGGGGGACAAAGGGGTCCCCCAGCGACACCGGTGGGTGAGTGGCTGGGCTGGCAGCGGCACCTGAGGGCTACGGAGCAGGGAGGTGGGGCTGGAAGGTTTGGGGTCCGGGCAGTAGCACCTTGGGTGATGCAGGGTCTGATGGGGCGAGTGTTCACGCGCGTGTGTGTCCGTGTTCACGTGTGTTCACCCTTTCCCTCGAGCTCGTTTCGGGGAAGGGGGGGGACGGTGTGTAGGGAAAGGACTGGGGATGCTGGATCGGGATGAGACCCTCGGTTGGGTTGTGCCATGCGGGGCTGGGTCTCCGGCTCCCCCAGACCCCTCACCACACAGCAACCCTCCGTTCCCCGCTGTGGGTGGTGCCACAGAGCTGTACCCACTGCCATCCCCGTGCCCCCCACCCTGGGAGGGAGGGTGCCCCCTTCCTTCACCATCTCCCCTCCCTTCCAGAACTCATGGCTTTGAGCTTTCTATTTTGGAAAAGCAGCCCCGGCCCATGGCGGGTGCGGGTGCCGGTGTTGGGAGCTGGCTTGGAGCTGGGGAAGGGACTTCCCTGGGTCTTCAGCTGAAGATAGTCCCCATCTCCGGGGGGGGGGGAACTGGTGGTGGGGGAGTTCTCCTTTTTATTTTAAGACTGCTGACAGCAATACTATGCAATATATGTTGTGTTTTTTTGTTTCAGGGAGGTGTGAGTTATCTCGGGTGTTGATGGAGTTTGGGGCAGGGACTGTCTTTTCTCACCCCTCCCAGCCCTTCTGCCCAGTGGGTCAGGGAGGGTAACCCCCCATCCCCACCCCCCCAAAACACCACCTCGCACCTGCGATCTGCCCTCTCCCCCGGTGCCCCCAGTACCCCCCCCATGGGGTGGGGAGGGGAGACCCTCCCCCCGCAAGGCACCAGGTCACCCCGGAGAGGTCTCCTTAAAAGGAAAAGAGGAAAAAAAAAAAAATCCATCTTGATTGTACATTGTGACTTTTTATGGCTTATTTTGTTTTATCAGTTGTAGATAATTCCTTGTTGTCTTATATTAAGAACTACTTGAATGATGTACAGTACGCGATGCCTTGAGCTGGTGTTGTGAGAGCTGTTGGTAACGCTGCACCCCACAGCTTTTTTTTTTTTTTTTTAAGAAAAGAAGAAAAAACAATGGGAAGGAGGTCGCAGGGGGATGAAATCTCTGGATTTTTTTGCCCCCTGTGCTTTTATTGGCAAATTGAGTTTCCCCTTCTTCCCACGTGTAAGGCCCAACTCTTTTGTATACATTATATATATAGCAGGACACACATGCTCCTCTGAAGGCTGGTGCGTGGCCGGGGTGACCCATGCTCTGTGGGGACATTGTCCCTGGGGGTGTCCTCGGCCGGGGATGCTGGGGGGGGGAGCATCCGAGCTCTTTGCAGGTTGCTTGGCCCAGGTTAGGCATCACATTTCGGCTCGGAGTGGGATGTGTGTTGGTTTGACTGTGGACCCGGCACTGGTGGGGGGACCCGTGTCGGTGGGATGTGAGCCCCCAGCAGCTGGGGGGGGGGTGGTGGTGTCTGTGTGTTTTCAGCAGATCCTTAAATGCCTGTAGATGGGGGGGGGGGATTGACTCTGAGGCACCTCTAGCAGTGGTGGGCACCCATAGGTATGGCCAGGGAGATGCTGGTGCTGGGGTGGCCGTACCCTCCCCACTGCCAGCGCCTACCCCCTGGGGTGGCTTCCAGCCAGATGCTCCCCAACCCACGCTCCAGCACCAGCGAACCCCTCTCACCACCACCCTTCTGCCTCCTCTTCCTCCCTCAAAGCCTTCCCTCCTCCCCACCCCCTCATAGAGCATCTGTCTTGGAAACCAACTTCAAAAAGACTTTTTTTCTTTTATTTTTTTCTTTTAAGCTGGAAATTTTAAGTGTTTTGGCTTCCTCTCCTTCCCCCCCGCCCTTCCTTCAGCCGACTAACTCGACTTAGAACTGGTTAGAAACGTTTACTGTGAAGCTAACTTTTTTTTTTATCAGAACAGGAGAAACTTTCTCCTCTTTACAATTGATGAAGACTGCCAAAGCTGGTTCGACAAGAGTCACGTTAACGCACTGTTGGTTTGTACAAGGGCAGTCTCCGCTGGGGGGCTGGCTGGGAAATAAAAGTGAAAATTTAAAAAAAAAAAAAAAAAAAAAAACACAAAAAAACCATAAAAAGAAAAAAAAAAACAACAACAAAACAAAACACAAAAAGAAGCACTTTACTGTATGTACCAGGTGAACTGATACAGCTGAATTGAAGTTTTCCTTTATAACAATTGTTGATGCCAGAATTTTGTATTCTGTTTTGTAAGAATTTAATAAAAATGCATTGAGACCTATGTGGCTGTGGGGAGGCTGGGCAGTGTGGGGCTGGCACCCCCTGCCGTGGGGCGTGTGGGGAGGGAAGTGAGTCCCGGGGCTCTTCCCTGGTCATCCTTCCCAGCTCCATGCTGGTCCCAGGGGGGCTGGGATGGTGGGGGGTTAGGGGGCAGGTTGGGGGGTGCCAGGAATTGGGGCTGGCAGCGGCTCCGGTCCTGACTCACTTTTCCCAGGGGGGGTGGTGTGATCCAGCGAATCCCCAAATGGGGACAGAGAGTCACGGAGTGGCACCGCGCTCTGCCAGCCGCACACAGTGACGCTGAGGCTGCTCTCAGAGACATGCCAGCCCATTTTCCACCCTCCATCTGTCAGGTGCGGGAGGGGTGTCATGGAGGGAAATATTATAATTCAGCAGCGATTCAAAACTTATTAACGATTCAGGTAGATCAAGGGGTTGAATTTTAGCAGCACTTAATCATTAACCGATTTAAAGAATTACAGAGTGATCTAACAAAATAATTGAATGACGACTTAATTACAGATTTGGAGATGCCAAGATTTGCACTGACAGACTATAAGGCATCCCAAATAATTTTGTACACCTGTGAGCAAAGACATCTATCTCAAATTAATACATATAAGCAAAAACGTATAAGCACTCACAGACGGGTCTCTAACTGCTGGGATCAAAGATTCCCTTAGTACTGGGTGACTTTTGAGTTGGTGGGTCACCTTTTGGCTCCTACAACTGGAAGAACATCCACATCCATAAAAACTCATGTCTCTATCAGGAATATAAAGGTGGAGATGTGGATGGAAAAGCCTATAGTTAAAAAAGTACCCTTTTCCTGAGTTTAGAGTTAAATGCTCACAGCGTATCGGCATTCCTCAACAGGCGGTAATGGAGAGCGGAGAGGAGTTGACTTGCCCTGGGCTTCTAACTGTGGAGGTGTCATCTTGAGTGGCTCCTGGCCCAGGGGAGGTGCTGGCCACAGCAGGAGGGCTCCGAGGGTCTCTCTAGAATTATTCCCTATAGAAACCAAGATAATTGACTTTTGTCAGGTGCTTCTCCACTCTGGCCCAACTCGGACAATGGGATGTACTAGTACTTTGCACCAGTTATGCAAGCCCAGAACTTTCTAGATCTTGGGGTCTTGGATCTCTGTGGCCACAATCCATATCTCGTCAGAAGGAATCAATTGTCGTCATTATTTTCAGACGGCAGGAGCCAGACACACTAAGGATGTCACACAGTGTTCTGGTCTGTTGCTCTTCACCTTCTCTCATTTTGGACCATTATGTGATGTTCTGGCCCAGTGTATTATTACGTGGCCCAGGTGGGGAGGAAATTGTGCTGAGTATCGAGGGGCCTAAAAGGAGCATGGGGGGTTTTGCACCACCCCAAGGGGGAAACTGAGGCACAAGGAGAGTGTGTGGTGGGGATGTGGGCAGCAGCAGGGACTGGAGGCTGGTGACCAGGATGTGGGAAAAGGAAAGGGCTGCAGGAGCCCTGCTGGGCTTTCTTCCCTGGGCAGGGAAGACTTTGTTCAAGATTATTTTTTTAAAATATATTTTAATCTTTAAGGTACTTTCTGGCCCTGTTCTAGCCCTGCTGTGAGATGGAGCTGTGAACCCTCTGGATGCCATTGCTGTGGCTGCTAGGGACACCCCACCAGCGCTGTTGTCCCAGCAGCCCCCCAGTTCTGAGGACAGCTTCCCAGTCGCTGCTGCCCCCGACTCTGCACACTGGCGAGGGCAGATCTGAGCCAAGAAAGCCCGGCAACAGCTCGCTGCTGAGAATTCCTTGCTCACCGCTTGATAAATGGCACCGCTGCTCCCCACAGCACCTGGACCCAGGCAGAGTCTCTCCTCCCAGGGGTGCTCCAGGATGGTGGCACCAGAGCTGAGGTCCCCTGGATGCAGAGGATGAGAAGAGCACGGCCCATCCCGCAGTGCTGTCCCAGCCTCTGTGGAACAAAGGTCCCGGTCCTTCCTGTGCCTGTGGCCACCATATCACACCCTTGGACATTTTAAGAGCATCCAGGTCTTGGTTCTCCTTTTCTTCTTCCCTTCTGTATCCTGCTCTCCTTCCCCCCTTGCATGTTGTCTCGCCTGCCGTTGGGCTCTCTGCTGTCTTCTCCAAAAACCCTTCCTCTCCTTGCTCTTTGCTTAGGCTTGTCCTGCAGCTGATCAACCTTCCACGGTGCTGGGTGGATCCCGGGTGTCAAAGGGCTCTGCTGCAGAGGCTGGTTTAGGTCTTAATCTGTAAAATTTCTTCACATGGTCCCTCTTTCCCCCTGTCCCTGGCTTCACCACCCTCAGAAAGTGCCTGGTGGTTGGAAACCATCTCAGGAGCACGTGCAGAGAAGGGCAGCTCCAAAAATAAACCGACGCTGGGTTAAAATAACCTGCGCTTCTCTGGTGCTTGAGCATTGGCCCAAAATAGGCTTCCCTGCTGGGATAAGGGGCTAAAAATAAGTCTGAGGTGATTTGTGTCGGAGAAAAGCCCCGGAGCAGCAATGATGCCACCCGTGCTGGCATCTGGTGGCACTGTGAGAGGGAAGGGGCTACTGCAGAGGGACCGGGGTGGCCCAGGTGACATAGTGGGTCAGTCAGGCTTTGGCTGACACGGTGGCAGCCCTATGGTTCTCAGCATTTAATTAAGCTATCAGGTCACAATTATGAGATTACAGCAGCCACAACACTTGGGTGGGCAGTGGGGTCTCACGAGGCTGAAGCGTCTTCAGCATTTTGGGGCTAAGCCTGGCTATATTGGTGATGGGACACATTCTGGATGATTAACCAATGTTTTGATTCACTGTTGGCTCAAAAAAACCCCTTGAAGCGAGAAATGTGCATTCCCTCAGTCCTAGACTGCTCTCCTAAAGGGTCAGTGAACCCCAAATCCCACAGGGCACGTGGAGAGGAAAGGCGTGAAGGAATCAAAAATAGGTTTAATTTTTCCTTTTTGTGCTTTTAAAATGTTTCCAGATTGGACAGAGAAGGAAAGAATCGCTGTGCATTTCGCAATGAATCCCTACCCCTGTCCGGACAACCAACACAAACCAATTCGGGGTGGGGTTTTTTTTGGTAGAATGTGCCATTTCGGTGTCATTTTTGTAGCTGGGGTGCAGGTTGTCCCTCTGTGGCCACCCCAGGGAGCAGCGTGTGCCCTGGCAGCCCGCAGGTCCGGCCCTGCCTGCAGTCAGTCGCTGCTCCAGAAGGCCCTGCGACGGGCTGGTCCCTCTGCACCAGAGCGAGCCTTGGTGGCACTACATGGCACTGCCACCTCCACCACCGGCTGGAAAAGGCCTTGATCAGTCTGGTGTTTGTGGGCTCAGGTGCTGAAGTGTGGCTTTTGGAGAGCCACAGGGTACAGGTTCAGCTTTCCCGCAGGATTTCAGCTCCTGGTGGAATTACACATGCCCGTGTTGCAGTCGGTCAGCGGGAGTGGAGCAGCGTTGGGTTTCCCCAAAGCCCAGGAGAGTATCTCCAGCTGTGCCTCTTGGAGACTCCACTGCTGCCTGTGACTGGAGTGGGTCATGGACCTTGTGATTCATCTTCTCACCTGGCTGAACATTTAAATAAAGGTTTATTGCTAAAGGATGGGGTTTGCCAAGTCCTGCTGTAGCCCTCCTCTGACTGACACCCAGGATGTGTCCATTTTTGCCACACAGTCCTCCTCAGAGCTTCATCTCATCTTAATGTAACTCCTTTGAGCTGAGCTGCTCAGTCAGGTAAGAGCTACCTCTGCATCCCCAACTTTTGCTTGGAATACATATTCCAAATGTATTGTTTTGCCTCTACACAGTAAAGAAAGGCCTGGTATCCTCTGCTGTCGAACACTGAGCGCTCTGGTCCCATCAGGTTCATTCCAGCTGCTCGTATCTCACAAGCAAGACCCTTTATTTCCAGACCTATAATCTAACACCAACTGACTCACACCGGTTCCCCTGCCCAGAGGCATCGCTGTGGTTGCGATTACCCCAGCTAAAATAGAGCTGCCTTTTGCCAAGTGCCTGATTTGTGAAGAAATCTATTGACTATCAGCTCCAGGAATAACGTCGCCATGCCATTTTTAGGAGCGTTTGTTCTCAGATTTATTTTGGGGATGTTAAAGTCTCCCATACGGCACTATTCCTCGACTGTATTTCTTTTGTCCAATACACACTGCTCACTGCCGCGTTGGTCCAGGGACGCTGTAGCAAACACCCTGCCCCATCCCACACAGCCAAGGTGACAGTGTCCCATGCAGATTTCTGCGCTGTCCGTGTTATCCCTTCTTGTTCCTTTACACAGGTCCTGAGTTGAGCCTCTGGCTACTGCCACAATACAAATCATCCTGCATTATGTCACCCTGCGCCCAATAGGATGTGTCTAACGAGCTGTGGCAGGGCCATCACGGTGGTGGTGCTGTGGAGATCGGCTTTGAATCAGGAGGGATCACGGTGCTGTACCACTCACTGGAGTCCAGGCCAACTGGAGGGCTCTGGTGGGCATCAAATCTCCTCCCTGTGTGCGTTTACATCCTCCTTGGCAGGTAGAGCAAACCCTTGGAGACACTACTGTTTCTCGAGGATGGCCCAGCTGTGGATTTGCTGGGATTTGGGAGCATGGCGGAGATGCTTCAGCTTCCACCATCTTCATCCCCACCAGCAGGGGTTGCGTTGGTTGTTCCTGCACCTCCTGGGCTGGGCAGGGGCCTCTTGGTGACCTTCCCGGTAGCACTCCTGGAGCTGAAGGCCTGTGGGACCATTCAGCTGGTGCCTGCCTTCCCTGGAACCAGGCTCTGAAATGGGACTTGCCAGATAAAATAAATAAAATAAATAAATAAATAAATAAATGGGAAGCATCCAACCCTTCAGCCGCCCAGTTGGGCGCAGGCAGCAGTCTTTAGCTCCCTCTAATGTTTACAGCCTGAACGAAGCACCCGAAAGCTGAACAGGACTGAGCAGGGACTGGGCAGGCGTCCAGATACCACGTTTGTGAGTAAAAAGTGTGATGCTAAAACACATGGAAGCAGCTTGGCCAGCCAAGGAGGGGGTGAGTGCTCAACACACTGAGCAAATGGCGTGGAAGACAAAAGGGTGCAGTGTCTTTGAAAGAGAATACACCTGTATTTAATGCTCGGTTTTTACTAACTTAGGAAAGATTTCACAGGAAAAAGAACTGTTCCTCTAAAGGCTCCTACTCGTTCCTGTGTGCACAGACAGACACCAGAAGGGACTATTAGGATGGCCACCTCTGAACCCCAGCATAGCTGTGGCTACAGGAGGTTCCCAAACTTGTCCACACGAAGGGTAATATCGCTTTAAAAAATGCAGCAGAAACCTGCTGGCACATAAGGCAGCAGAAATAGGTATTCGATAACATGATACAAAACCAGGTTGGAAGCTCTCGATCAAGATCAGTGGTGTAACACCACTGCCGCGACGTGCCATGGCAGCACCTGGCCATAGCGGTTCATCAGTGAGATCCCTGAGCTACACAAGGGTCTGGAGGCTTTGAATCAATACATACAGCACGTCTTCATGTATTACAGAAACGCAAAGGCACGGAAAACAGAAAGGGCAGACAGGGCATCTCCTCGCTGAATCGAGGACTCCACGTTTGCTCCCGAGTGCACCTCTGAGAGCTGAACACAGATCAGGGGACGGATAACAGAGAAAGGGGGAATGTAATTACTCCGTGAAGAATAAATCACTTTAACGGTTCAGTTCCTGAGATCACAGGAAGGCAGAGGCACAGCCTCTTAATTAATCTTCTTCTTTTCAGATTCCTCCTGCCCGCCACCCCCCTTCCATTTTCCACCTCACGCTGGCTGGCGAGACGGCCATTGGTGGGAATCCATTGGCCAGTGCCTTTCTGCTGGGAAGATCTCACAGGATCTCGGTGGCAGCAGGGCATGATCAGCTAAGAGATCAGGCCAGAGCAGATCACCTGAGGAGAGCTGTGGTTCCCTGGTATGTGCAGGGTAATAACCATGGTGCTCCCGGAAAGGTGGTGCTCCAGGTCTGGTGACACCACTGGCGGCCTCTCACTCTGAGCTGATTATTGAGGAATTACTGGGCACAATCAGGGTGTCTTGGGGGTGGCGGAGGCTTGGGTCTCTGCTTTAGAGGAAAGGCTGGTTTGTCAGAGCAGGAAGGGAGTGAGCTGTGTCCCCTCCACATCTTCTGGTCCCCCTGCCTCCCCCACCAGGGCTGCCACCCTTCACCCCCCAACTGTCCCTCCCCATGGCCCAAACCTCTCCCCAGTACAAACCCCCTTTATCACCATAACCTTCACTCTCCCCTCAATTAATTGCTCCCCCCACACCTCATCCTCAAACAGAATAATCCCCCTCATGGGATGGCCCCCTCATCCCCCAAAACTGCTCCTCAGGGATTGCTCCCCTTGCCCCCCTCCCAAATTGCTCCCTAAGGGATCACCCCCTCATCCCCCAAACCGCCCTTCAGGGATCGCCCCCTCACCCCTCTCAGAGATGTCCCCTCTTTCCCCTCAGGGGTCGCCTCCTCTGTGACCCCCCAAACTGCTCCTCATGGATTGCCCTATTACTCCCCAGAGCTGCCCCTTGGGAATCACCCATCCTCGGAGATGGCCCCTCTTTACCCTCAGGGATCACATCCTCATCCCCCCTCAGGGACTGCCCTCTTGCCCCCTAGGGCAATGTCCCCCTCACCCCACAAAACTGCCCCTCAGGCATCGCCCCTCTTTCCCCTCACGAATCGCTCCCTCATCCCCCTCAGGGATCGCCCCTCATCTTCCTCAGGGACTCACCCCTTCATTGCCCAAAGTGCTCCTCAGGGACTGCTCTGTCATCTCCCAAACTGTTCCTCAGGGATCACCCCCTCATTCTCCTCAGAGATGGTCCCTCTTTCCCCTCCAGGGTCACCCCTTCATCGTCCTCAGGGACTGCCCTCTCACCCCCAGAACTGCCCCTCGGGGATCGCCCCTCACCCTCCTCAGGGACTGCCCCTTCGGTGATCGCCCCCTCATCCCCCAAACCGCTCCTCGGGGACCGCCCCTCCTCAGAGACGTCGCCTCTTTCCCCTCAGGCATCGCCCTTTCAGGCCGCTCAGGGATGGCCCCGCTCCCCTCACGTCCCCGCACCCCGGCCCCGCCCGCCGGCCACCCCCCGCCTTCTCCCCGCCCCGCCGCCGCCGCTCCCGCCGCCGCCGCTCCCCCCCCGCACCCACCCCCCCCCGAGGTCCGGCCGGCGGCGGCGCCGCGCCGTGCCCCATGCGCCGCTGCTGCCCGGCTCTCTGCATCACCACCGGCCCCGCCAGCCGCCGCTCCGCCGCCACCACCACCGCTGCCGCCGCCATCGCCATCGCCGCCCCCCTCCCTCCTGCCGCCGCCGTGTCCCGCCCGCCGCTCCTGGTGCTGGTGCTGCTGCAGCGCCGCCCCGCGCCGCGCTCTCCTGCGCCTCCGCCGCACAAGATGGCGGCCGGTGGGAGCGGCGGGGGCCCCGGGGGCCTCTCCTCCTCCTGCCCGCAGCCGCCGCCGCCGCCGCCGGGCAACGGGGCCGCCGCCGCCGCCTGCACCAACGGCGCTCCCCCTTCGCCTCCCGGCCTCACCTACAACCAGTGCGGCGCCGCCAACCCGGCGGCCAGCGGCGGCGCGGGGGGCCCGGCGGCGGCGGCTGTGGGGGCGGCGGGGGCTGGCGGGGGGGCGGGCGGCCCCGGCGGGGCGCTGCAGCGGGAGCCGGTCTATAACTGGCAGGCGACGAAGCCGACGGTGCAGGAGCGGTTCGCCTTCCTCTTCAACAACGAGGTGCTCAGCGACGTCCACTTCCTGGTGGGGAAGGGCCGCGGCTCCCAGCGCATCCCGGCGCACAGGTGGGCCCCGCCGGGGGGGGGAGACGGACGGGACGGGACGTGGGGTGCCCCACGCGTGGCGATCCGCGTGCCTGATGTTAATTTTGGGAGACAGGCGGACCGTGGGGCCCTGTGGTGGCCTGGCCAGGCCGTGGGGGGGTGGCCCGTAGGCCGTGCTGGTGGCCCTGTGAGGTGGTCGGGGGTCCCGGGCCTCGGGCCAGGCCGTGGGTTTGCTGTGGGGTGTCTGGGGGTTCCCCCTGCGCGTCTGGAGGGGTACAGGATTTGGGGTTCTGCACCTCCCTTGTGAAAGGAGAAAGGGGGTTTGGGTAACTTCACCCTGCATTTTACGCGGAGCTCGGGGGGACGTGTGGCCTTGGCAAGGCCCCGCTCCCCTCCCGGCGGGACAGAGGGAGCCGCTGGCACCGGTGTCCGGAGTGTGGGTCCCCCCGGGTTTAGTCTGTGACATGTTGGGAGGCGACTTGGTCCATCCTCGTCACCTCCAATCTCCCCCAGCCCTTGGATGGATGTTGTGTTTCTTCCTACGGTCGCCAGCCTGGGTGACAGGGTCCAGCTTTCAGCTGGGAGTGATTTCCCTGCAGGGTGGGTGCGACTGGGGCAGCGCTGAGGGGAAAAACCCTATATCCCTGGGTCTTGCTCATAATCAATCCTTGGTTTAGAGGGTGGTGGAGGAGAGGAGGAATAGTCTCCGAGGCTGCCTGATCTTTGCTGACAGATGCAGGGATCAGTGAGAGCGTTGGGGATGGAAAGAGTGATGATTTGAGAAGCCAGATTTCTGCAGTTTTCTTTTAAAAATAACCTTTATTGAGTCTTCTCTGAACCCCTGTATTTTGAGAGGTAACCCACTACTGTAAAACAAACCCCGTGATCCTGGAAGAGCTGCGCTGAGAATGACATCTGGGCGTGTGGAAACCGGTGGAGGTTAACATTTAAGGCCGAGCTGCCATTTAAGAGTTTGCAGCTCTGAGCTGCTCGGAATCGCCTCCACCTGGAAATTGCAAACCTGAGGTGGCTGATTGACATTTGGCTGATTCTTGGGGCAGCTCTGGTGGATTGATGATCCCCCTGCTTGGGGAAGGCCCCCCCCAGGCTGCTCGGCTCCATTGGCAGTGAAGGCAGGAGGCTTTTGCTCAGGGATGGGACCTACTTTAATTGGGGTGGGAGAAGGCTAATAATTGGTGTCCTGAGCACTGGGCAAAAGGAGCCTCGCTCCAAACTATTTCAAGCTATCACTTTTCTCATAAGTGCTCACGTTCCTGGAAGTTTCCCCTTCAGATTTCCTTTTCTCCCGCTTTCTGAACAAAAAGCGCTTGTTCTAGGCTGGTTTGAGTGTTTAGGGTGTCAGTTCTGTTCTTTTATGATTTGAAGCTTAATTAGTATTTGAGTAAGCTTGTCCCTGTCCTGAGAACTAGGCTTCCTAGGTGGGGAGGGGCAATGTTCAGCCCAGAAATAAATGGAAAAGAAATGAAGCCTTAAAAAAAAAAATTAGCCCCAAAATGAAATGCTGCTTAATTGCTCTGAAATCCATCTGGTGTTCTGGGTGGTGAAGTTAAAGAATACAGTGTGTCATGCCATGACATCCCACTTAAGGATTATATAGATTTTTAGTAAAACTTGCCTGTATATTACAGTTGGGATATCCTGATGATTCATGAAGTACCGTGGTTATTTGAGAAACAGAGAGCTTAAAATAAAACCACCCAGACCCCTTCTGTGCTTGGTTCTCCCACAGCACCCTGACAGCAGAAGATATTTTGCGCTGGAATAGAGTCGCAGAGCAACGATGAGTTTTAATTTGAGAGGTGCTGTATTGCTCCAGCGACCAGGGGCAGATGTTCGTACTTTGGTGCTAGGTGTGTGAAATAGCGCACAGTTAGCAGGTAAGTATTTCCATAGCCTGGTTTTATTGCGTTAAATTTTCAGACCAGGTGAGATATAAAGCGTGGCTGCAGTAGGAGCATGTCCTAAATAGTGTCTTGGACCTGGTGGTGGTGCCTTGAGGAGCAGGCTACAATATCTTATTTGTCACCTTGGATATGGTTGCGTGGAGCATTAGAAATTGCTGGTTTTGGCAGCAAACTGGTTGGCACAGATAATCTGCGCATCACAGTCCTGCGGGAGCCGGAGGTGATAGTGCAGCTGTCCCCTGGTCGGGCTCCTCAGGAAGGAGCAGAGGTGGAGTATTCTAGGTTTGAGGTGGATCAATGGCATATATGCTGAGTGATCACAGGTGATGTTGTCCATGTGTTGTGGTGGTGCTGGGAGGAGGTTTCTGAGAGTGAGGTTCAGGTGTGTTTCTAAGAGAGTCTGGCAAGTTCCATTCGTGTAAAGCCATAGAAGCAGACAATAGATATCTCACACTGCAACTAAGAGCAAACATTCACTTCGCGTGTGAAAGCCCTCTTTGTAGATTAACGGCGTTGGTGGATGCGCTGGGTTTGAAGATTTGTCAGTCCAAGCAGCTGTCCTGTGGAGCCCTGAGAAGATCAGACGTTTTCTACCTTCAGGAAGCTCCAGACCCCGTGGAAGTTGCTTGTCTACCCTGGAGCAAGCTCAGTCCCTGAGCCTTCAGCTTGCTCCCTCTTGCTGCTGCATCAGCCATGAAGAAGATGGAACAGCCTTAAGTTTTTTTCTGATGTCAAGGCCAATAAACACCAGACTGAGCAGGCTGCCTCGAAGCTTCACGATGCCAGCATGGCCAAGGACAACGCATTGATTAGGCCAGGCAGTAAGAGGGAAGGTTTTTTTTCTGTCTTTTGCCAGATCTGCTTCAAGGGAGCACAACATCAATGACACTAGAAACATCTAAACCTCAGCAGCCAGCAGTTGCATGGGTGTGATAATGAAGCTTGTTAATTGGCCAGAAGACATAGCCCAAAAGGGAACAGGACAAGTGTGTGGTGATGCCCCTGTGTGTGCTCCAGCCTGGGGGATCTGCAGCTTGAGGACTGTCTGAGTAGGTTTTTGACTGCTGTTTCCAGGCATCTCTCTTCTGAGCTCGTCCTCTCTTTTCTTATATGTGTACTTGCTGTACCTGCTGTGTCCTGTGCTGGGGTGTCCCAGTACTTGACTCCTGAGGCTGCATCCAAAAGGCTTCTCATGGGGGTCTCTGAATCTGCCTCCTGCTTGTTCTACCTCCTGTCTCTGGTCCTTGCACTGAAGGATGCAGCAAGCAAACCATCATTGTTCATTAGCTTATCATCAGCTACGATTTCGCTGGGCTCCAGCACATCACACATTGCTGTTCTTCTGCCAGCTCTTTGGGAGTAGATATTTTAAGATTTCTCTGCAGTGGAGCGGATGGAGGAGGGAGGTAGTGTGCAGCGGTGGGATAGTCATGGTTCTCCAGTGGTTTATTTTATTATTGCTGTTACCATAGTGCCTAGAAAGGGAGCAGGGCTGTTGGGTGCACAGATTAAACTCGGTGACAGGTGGTGATTCCAAGGTGAACAGGGAAGTGGTGAAAATTGATGGGTAGGAAGGTATCAGTAGCATAATAAAAGACATTTTCTTGCAGGCCTTCAAAAGCCTTCGGAGTCAACTTTGGATCCTCGTGAAGACAAATCAAATTATTGACCTCATGGAAGTTCCTGTGGCTTATTGCTGAAAGTCAGTTTACTTTGATTCTTAACATGTGCAGAGGGAGTGATGAGACATCGAGTATTGCTCTCTTAGTTCTTTTGCTCCGCTTCTGCTCGTTTCTCTGCATCTTTTCAGTACTCTGCTTTATTTTGTCCACCATACCGATTGAATTCTTCCTCTGAGAAAGGTGGGTCACTATGCTGGGCTTAGGGACCTGCATTTCCCTTTGGAGAGCCACGTTCGCATCAGACGGTGCTCCCTGGGGTGAGGAGAGAGGCTCGCTGTGTCCTGGTCACTACAGTGCTTCAGAAAACTGGAGGGGAAAACAAAAGCACGCCCTGTTACTCTGCCAGTTGGGCTTAATGGTTGTGTTTCTCCCGTCTGAAACAAACCCCGTTTCTTCCTTTTGCAGTCCTGACTGGTTGGGGAAAACTGTTAGACTGTGTAGGAGAAATGGTGCATGTCCCCGCTTTTCCTGGGCTGTCTTTAGAGTAGCTTTAAGCATTCATTTTAGCAAGAGGAAGAAGACACCACAAAGACAGAGGGATTTTCTTAATTGTGTTCCCTTAATGCTTAAAGGAAACTTACACAGGACCCCGAATTTTATCTCTGGCACCTACTGGTACCCCTTTGGGGCTCAACAGTTTAAAAAAATCAGGCTGACTTGTCCCTGCGTGAAATGGAAGCAAAAATGTGAGAGGGTTTTTTTTTTTTTTTAAATTAATGTCCTTTTCATATTGTTTTGGAAGGCTGTCTGTTCCTCAAGGATGTACGCCCAGAGATAACGCCTGTGATTGTCTCACCACCATCACTCCTTCTGTAGGAACAAGGATTTTTGTTTCATCTGGCCATTCCAGTATTGTGAGCGTGGGTTTATTACTTGTTCTTGACGTTTTTCCTCAGAATTATTTGATAGAAATAGGCGTGTGTGTACTTGTTCAGTTTGTTCTTTTTAAATCACTGTGGTTTGTCCCTAGTTCTCTTTAACTGCTCAGAAACAATACAGACCAACAGTCTGTCATGGCGAAGAAGCCTGGCACATCCACGGCGCTTCGCTCTGTTGTGTCTCTGAAAGGCCCTCCCTGGATGGGAGGGGAGCGAAAAGTGACAAAATGAAAAATTTTGTTGAAAAAGAAAAAAAGGCGGCTTCTCTATTGCTTCCTACTGGGGGAAATCTAACTGAAAATCCCCTCTAGTGATGGGTTTTCCGTGGGGTCTGACTACAGGAGGTTTCTGTCCTGTGCTGTCTGTCCTGTGGGATTTTCTGCCTGCAGTTCCTGGTGCCTCTCTCTGCCCAAACAGCCAACTGCAGCAAGCTCCTCTGCAGCGAGAGCCCCTGAATTTTCCAGCTTCTTCCTTTTTACAGTTGGTTGGAGAAGTGGTTGCAGTAATCGTTTCTGCAGCCGGGTCTGCTCCACTTCCCTGCCGAGCTGTGACCTGCGCGACCTGCGCTGTATTTTGATTGCAGACACTGGGAACGAGGTTGCTTTACTGGGAAAAACTCATCTCTGAGTTTTCAAACAGTGAAAGTTCTCAAAATGGCTTTTCTAAGGCGTAAGGCAGGTACAGCAGCTTAAATATACTCAGACCCTGAAGCCCAGGTCTGTGCCTCCTCCTAAAACAGGAGTTGGTGTTTATCCCGGGAGCACTGGAATGTTATTTTCAGTCTCAAACCTGGTTTGTGGGAATTCTTGTTTTTGCTTTCTTTAGGGCTGATAACGTGCCTGTCACCGTTAATTACCACGTGAACCCACAGCAGTGTGAAAAGGGGGTGTGTGCACCTAGCAGTGCTAGGTTGCTTTGACTGAGATTTTTCTCTGCCTTTTAGGCAGGTTTTTCACCGAAGGAGACAGCGGTGGGCCCAAGGAAGGCGGCTCCCATGCCGGGTGCTGCAGGAGGTACCAGTGTCAGCAGCTCTTGGTGCAGTCTGCTGTCCCCAAGGATGTCATCCTGGTGGCTGGGGAGAAGAGAGGAGGAGGGGTTGTGTGTGTTGACAAGTTTTCTGTGTTTTCAGTATGTGGCTGTGGGGAATTGCACCAAGACTTGAGCTGTTCAACGAAAGAACTTAAATTCCTTACTTTTGTTCTTTCTTAGCTTCTCAACCTTGTGAATGGTCTGTAGACTCCTGCAAGGACTTCATAAAGCAGCTGTGTATATTCTGTTCCGTGATGCACAAAATCTTGTCTTTGGGGAGCCATTATTGTGTTTTATACTGGGACTGGCTCAGGGTGAAGCTGGTGTGTTAGTAGAAAAACAGAGAGCCCGACACTCCCTTCTGTTGCAAAACACTTTTGATTTAACGCTAGCAACGATTTGCTTTCCCTTGGGGGTGGCCTTGGGGAATAGCAACCAGCCTGGGATTTTGTTGGAAAGTGAGTATGGTTTAATATAAGTTGTTTTTCTCCCCCCCCCCTTTCTTGTGTGTTTTTTTAATGTTAGGTTTGTGCTGGCTGTGGGCAGCGCAGTCTTCGATGCCATGTTTAATGGTGGAATGGCCACAACTTCTACAGAGATTGAGCTGCCTGATGTGGAGCCGGCTGCCTTCCTAGCTCTGCTGAAGTAAGCTGCTTCTGCTCTACTGTGTAAATGGAATGAACAGATTTATCGTAGAGACGAATATATTCATATGAAAGCAATGGGCCACTTCATGGAGTGGAGATCGTTAAGTTTCTAAATAAAATGCCTCTTTGTTGGTCTGCTCGAGGGCGTTTAAATGCTGGGGTTAAATCCCTCGTTTGCTGGGGAAAAATCTTGTGTGGCCACTGCACAAAAACACCTAACTCACTCCATGTTTTGGTTTAGCAATAGTTAAATGAATGTGCCCTCCTGCTGCTGATGTGCGCTGTGCACAAAACTACATTGGATGGTTTATAATTTCGTAAATACGTAGTTGTATATAGTTACACTACACAAATGCAGGGAGGTGTTCCTGTTGGCAATTGGAGTAAGGGCACGTGGTGGCCATTGTAGGTGTTGATAAACTCATTGGCTCATAAATTCTTGTTCAAGAATTGGTTTGATTTGATGGAAATGCTATTTGAGAGAAGTGGGGAAAAGCAATCTTTTTAAAGCTCTGAAAGCTACAAATAGTTGGAGCTCATTTAGGTTATGGGCAAATGAGCAAGTTATAACAGGTAAGTAAGGGTGTGAAATCACAGCCATTCTGTGTGGTATCTCCTGTTGTGTGTTTTCAGAGCTGGTTTTGAATTTACATTTACAGCAAGTCTGGATGTGGGGGGAGGAGGAGGAGGAAGGGGCTATAACATCCTATTCACTGATTTCTTTAAGCTCGGCTGGTGCCATGCTACACCCAGCAGCGATCCTGGATGTACGCTGAAAAAGTCATTGTCCCGTTTCTATAGGATTTCTGTAACCTACTTCCAGGGGTTTCCAGTCCTGTGCTCTTGACACGTTCCCCGCTTGCTTCCTATCGGGAGCGAGGCCTATATTTAGCTTTGGCACACTTTTTACTTTACCTTCAAAAAGCCCTTTGGTCATGACTGCGCTATCTTAGAAGATTTAAAAATTGATCTTTGCTACAGTGAAAGACCAGAAATAATAGGGAGCCCCGAGCCCCCTCCCCTTTGGCTCGTTTTAAACCAGGCACCAGCACATGGGGAATCCCTCTAATTGGCGTACAACTATCAGCCAGGTAAATCTCTCTGGAGCACAGAGCTAGTATCTATCTTTAAAACTTAGTGAGGCTAAAATATTGAGTGAATTAGAGGCAGAGTCATGTTGTTTCCCTGCCAGCGCTGAGATTTCAGCACTTGTATAAACAGTATGGTCATCTGAAAAGACTAAGTGGATGAGTTTAGGTGGATTTCAACAGAAATGTTTATATTTTGTGTAGGAGAAATTGTGTGTGGATTATCACAGTGCCTCTAGAGCTTTCAGTTAGGCTACAGTAGCTGTGCACGTGGTCCAGTGATACCTTAGATGCTTAAATCTAGAATCAAACTTCTCTCTTCTAAAACACTCAGAGCTTAAATGTGCCAAAGGAAGTTTGGGTGCTGCATTCTAGTAGGAAGCTCACCAAGAACGTGGTGTGAACCTTCCTGGAGTAAAACCAGTCCCTCCAAACACCGCTCTGCAGTGGCAGCTGATCCTTACGTTTGTACTGGGCTTTCTCCAAGCTATGACCTAATGTGGTGGGATCAGAAGCTTCTCAAGGAACAAAGTGCCCATCCTGAATGTTCAGCAGAAGGTCCCTTCTGGACACTAGATTATGATTGTGTTTGTGGGCTAGTGGCCTTTGATACGTCTGCTGTAATTGCATAAG
Source organism: Gallinago undulata (assembly GCA_026546715.1). NCBI lineage: Eukaryota > Metazoa > Chordata > Aves > Charadriiformes > Scolopacidae > Gallinago > Gallinago undulata. Next base: position 60,219 of record JAOTQQ010000014.1, read on the forward strand.
AGATCCTATTATTATTATTATTATTATTTTCATGGTAATACAAAGAACATTTCTGATTGTATGGGGGTATAATCTAAGTCTTCTTTTAAATGGATAATATGCTTTTTCAGTTTGAGCCTCTCTTGTTACCCCTCTTAGCACACACTGTTTGGACTATCATAAAAATAAATACTAACATAGTCACTTCAGTAAACAAACTAGTTGTTTTTAGAGCAACTGTGTTCTTTAATCTTGTAATAGAAAGGATTATTTAGTGAAAATAGGACTGGTGAAGGGATGTGTACAGAATTCATTCATGAGCCTGTGGCTTGTTGCTGTTACTAACAGATGCTCTAGAGCAGCACAAAAGCCTGCTTTCAGCAGCGAGGAGAGTGCTTCCCTCCCTCTGAATCCCTGTTTGTGCTTCCCGGAATTGCATCCTGGCTCTCTCTGGCTGGAGGACCAGGAGCTCCACTGCAAGTCCCTCCAGACGGGGACACTGCCTGGCTCTGTCCCTGCTGCTCTGTGAAGCCTCCAGGAACACATGCAATGTGTTGCCGTGTCCCCTTCCGAAAAAATGCAGGAGAAGAAATTGCTGGAGTTTCCAGAAACTCCTCTGGAATAGGAATGCCAAGCACAGTTAATAGCTTAATATTACGCCTCTGTGCTTTGTGCCTTTCAGATCCTGATTGGCAAACACTCGACTGGTTAAAGGGAAAACAGTAAACAAAAACGCTGCATGGGATTAGGACTAACACCCAGTGTGTAACTGGTTTTGGTGAGCTCAGCCTGTGGGTTCCTGCTGGCTCTGATCCGCGCGTTTGGGTACGAGAGGCTCCGTCAGGATTCCTATGGGGACCTTTGTTTCTACACACGGTCTGAATGTCCTTCCTTGTTTTGGCCTAACAGTGAGGGCTGATGCTTTGCTCGCAGCGTGGCTGTCCTTGTTTTTCATTGCAATTAACTCTTGCTTTATGCTGAAGTTACACCGTGTGCTGGACTTTACCATCTGTGTAACGAAATGAAACGGCCCCGTATGGAAAGCAAAGAGACGAGGGGAAAGCAGGATAGGGCTAAACCACCTCATCTGCAGTGGGTTTATGTGTTTGAGCTGATTACTTCTGAAATAGTATGTAATGTAGAGCTTCTCCTCTGAAGTAGACAGGCAGGATTGAATTTTTGTCCTTTTTTAGTCTAATCAAACAGCCAAAGATGTTAATTTTAAGGGGTGCATTTGGCCAGAGACTGGTCTAGGCTAGAGTAAGTGGCAGGATAAACAGCTCGCTGGTTGTGGGATGCTAGGCCGTTTGACATGCTTCAGCAGATATTCCAGCTATTCCATTCATTAAAAGTTACACTATAAAGAGTGTGGGTTTAAAAAAAAAAAAAAAAGGAAAGAAAGAAAAATTTCTGCTTGATAAACCAGCATCAGTGGAAAGGATGTGAAAACAGTTCCATCTCTCAAAGTATAGGAAATGGGGCCAGCGTGATGGGCAGACAAACATGTTTTTTTATGAACTGCAAGGATTTTTGCCCTGTTATCTTCTTGGCTTCACCAGAGCAATGTTTGTTTGCATACTTTCAGATTTCTTTATTCAGATGAAGTTCAGATTGGACCGGAGACTGTTATGACAACACTTTACACAGCTAAAAAATATGCAGTTCCAGCTCTTGAAGCTCATTGCGTGGAGTTCCTGAAAAAAAACCTCCGAGCAGACAATGCATTCATGCTGTTAACACAGGTGAGTTTGCAATCATTTGCATTAAATTCCTTGAGCAATGGCCATCATGGTAGGAAAACCGAAGTCTTCGGAGTTGAATTGTCCAAAACGGAGCAGTTCTGTGCCACTTCACATTCTTCCTTACAGGAGTCTAGTGCTTATGAGCAGGTTCTTGCAAAGAACAATAAAACCCAGCAAATGTTGCTGCCGTTTCAGATGTGCTTTCTGTTGTGGTGTGGAGGCGACTCCTTCGATAGTGTGACCTGGGGAAGAAATTAACAGGGTGGAAAAATTTCATCTGCCGTGAGAAAAAGTGAAATTAGAGGATTTTTGTTCAGATTCAGGCCTGGTGTAATAAGCTCTCTCTGCTTGCTCCATCCAGCTGGTCAGATGTTCTTTGAAGGGCTTTTTTGCAATAGTTTGCCTGAATTGGGGGTGGGGGTGGTGAAAGACAGAAAATGCAGCTTTTTCTTGAGTGCTTCAGGTTATTTTCCTAGGAGAGGAACAAAGCCTGTTCCAGCTCACCCTCCCGCTGTACTGAAGGCACACAGACTGGAGTTTCAGTGCAGCTGCGTTTCTTGACTCTTGGTGGGGCTGGCTGCCCATCCTTGTGCCCCTCCATCTGATCTGATGTCCTCCATCTTCCATTTGATTCTTCGAAGCAGCAAACTAGAAGCCAGTGTTTACAACTCCTGCTTATTTTGGAGAAGATAAGGCTTTGCATGCAGGCTGATTAAATTAGCATCATTATCCTTCCCGTTTCCTCGCTTCATCTTTTTTTCCTGGTCCCTGCTACCACCCTCTCTGCTGATGGTTGGTGACATATCAGTGACTTCCACAGTGCTGTCACCTATGTGTTGCCAGGGACACCCTGCTCTGGGTGGTGTGGGAACAAGAAACAAACAGGAATTGTGTGTGCGAGTTTCCTTCCTTCAGTGAATGGGCATCCGAGCTCTGGAGGAGTAGTTCTGATCAGCCTACTCAGGAGAGCTGCTGTGATTCCACAGAGTCACAGAATGGTAGGGGTTGGAAGGGACCTTCAGAGATCATCTAGTCCAACCAAACACCGTTTCTGGTGTTAAACAATCCTTGCAGAGGAGTTTTCACACTGCCCTGACTTGGGAACCAGTGTATTGGGGTGGTCTGGCTCCGAGGGGTGGTCCTGCCTGCCCAGCATATCTGGTGCTGCCTTTTTCCTGCCTTTTTCCTTCATTGTCAGGAGTGCAGCTGTCATCATTGAGACGAATGCAACACACACACACACTCACACGTGTCTGTCTTTCAGGCTCTGACTGTAGTTACCACATCCCTGGCAGTGTCTGCACCAGCAGATTTCACAGAAAATAGAAGCAGCATTGGCCTGAAGCAGTCGCTGCTGAGCTCTTGGCTTGGTTGCTGTGATTAGGCTGGGATTTTATCTGGCTTTAAATAGTAATATCAAGTCCTCGAAGTAGTTGCATGTTCCATTGCTGTTGTAGACACTTTGCTGCTAGGATTCAGCTATTGCTGCAAAATACCATGGCCCTCTTTACACATCCTCTTTTTAACTTGTCCCTCTTCCACATGCCATAAACGGCTTGATGCAGCCTCTGCGGCACGGGGGGAACCATACTGTGCTTCCCCAGGAAAGATTGCGGCCTTAAAAACTCTCCCTTGGGTGATGGTAGCCAGGTCTGTGCTCCCTCTTTGGCTGCAGCTCTCCCATTCCTTGGGTCCCACAGCCTGTAGTCTGAAAGCTCGGGAGCTGTTCCCTAGGAACCGAGAAGAGCTCTCTCCCGTAGGCTGAAGTTTTGAAGAGGCATTGAGCCATGGCCTCACAAGGATTAGTGGTGTCAGCTTTGTGGTGGGGTTCTTTGTGCAGGGATTTCTGCGGTCTGCCAAGACTCCACAACCTGACTTTGCAGCTTTGGCAAGGTAGCTTCCTTACAAGTTAGAAAGGTCTTGCTTTGACGAAAAAGGAAGATTGTTCCTAGTTTTTCATATCTCAAAAACAACATGCTGCCTGGCACTCTGTCAGCTGCACTGGGGCAGCTAAAATGCCAGATGGAGTTTATGTTCTAGTTACATTAACTAGATTTGTTCTAGTTTATATTGCAGTATATCAAGTCTCTAAAATGTTAGAGGCTGATGTTCTTTGAGAAATGTATCTGCGTCTCGGGCTGCATGAGGCATCTCACTTAATGGAGCTGTTCCCAAAATGCTCTCGGTTCTGGTCCTTCAGTGTGAAAATCGGCCTCTGTTTTCTGCTTTTGCTGTGACAAATTGACAATTTGTACAACCAGTTACAGACTTCAGATTGTGGACTTTAAGATCACAGAGCCCCAAACCTCCTTTGCATCTATCGTCGCTGAATCCTGCTGGTCCAGCAACCATGTCACTGACAGCGTTTCAAGCAACTGCAAATCTTTGGCAGAAATATCAGCGGCAAATAGCTCTCCTAATTGATTGTGCCTTGTAGCAAACCGTGATCCTCTTTCATGCCAGACCTACATGCAAATGTCACTTTGATCAACAAGGAAATAATAGCTTGCCTAAAGCCGCGGTGGGAGAGAACTCTGCCAGCGTAACGTAAGTCCTTCACGTGTCAAAGGAGAAGCCACTACAGTAGTAACGTCTGAGTCAGTCGCAGCTCTTGGGTGCCAGGAGTGCAAGGCCCTGGCAGGTCTCCAGCCCCGGAGCAGGCGATCCCTGCTGAACTTCCCTGCTCCTGAGAAAACGGGGAGCTGTTTCAGTTTTCCACACTTGAGGTCTTGGCGTCGAACGTGGGCCTTGCTGAGCTCTGCAGCCCATGAGCAAGGGTGAAGCAGAAGATGCTCCATAGTGCTAAGCCTCCATGACTGTCTGAATTCCCAGCCCAAACTAGAATTTTTAAGCCTTTCCTGTGGCAGTGGGTTCAAGTCCCAGTGTGCTCTTGCACTAGTGCTAGGTGTGACGCTAAGGCAGTTCCTTCCTAAATAACAAAACCAAAGCATTGGTAGTAAGAGGTTGTCTTAGTGACTCTTGTGTGTTCCCACCTCATTTCTGGTTCTGCTGGGTACAAGGATGGTTGGACTCGAACTTAAAGGTCCTTTCCAACCTAAATTATTCTGTTATTCCATGTCTTGGTGGTCCAGGGGCGTCTGAAGTGGTAGTGAAGTTGTTATGAGACTACACTTACTCTGCACAGAGAGATTCTGAGCAACTCTGAGCTGTGTGCAGGCTTTGTTTGGAACAGTCACCTATTTTGGGGGGAGTTCTTTAAGGTAACTAGAGTAGCTGTTTCTGTGCAAAACACACAACTGCCCTAAGCAGGCTGTGTCCCCCTCACACACATCTCGATGGGACACACAGTGTCCCTGCTAAGGCCTTTTTTGCTAATACCTGGGATCAGTGTAACTGTATTCTTACAGAATAAGCTATTTCCGCATATCCCTAGAGCGAGCAGGCTGGAGTCGTTGGACAAAGCTTTTGTCTAGATATAAAAATGCTGTAGTAAAAATCACCCGTGCTGGGCTGACACAGTCAGTATGGGCGCTAGAAAAGCACTGCAGCCGCGTTAACTGATGTGATGGGAAAACAAAGACGTGCCCGAAGACATGCATGGCTAAAGCAGAACTCATGCCAAGGGCAGATTTTTCTAGTGTTTGCCTTGTCATGCTTAACTGCTTGTGAAAGGCTGCTGTAGCCCAGCGAATTCATCACCAGTCAGGTCTAGTATTGCTAACGAAGATGGGCTCAGGGAGAGAAGGAGGGGTCCTCACTTAGTGTAAACCTTAAAATACCTTTTGTGTTAACGACTGCTTCTTCATTACCAGGCAAGACTTTTTGATGAGCCTCAGCTGGCCAGCCTCTGCCTGGAGAACATCGACAAGAACACGTCAGATGCCATTAATGCGGAGGGGTTCACAGACATCGATCTGGGTAAGCTTTTTTTCTCCCCTCCACCCTCTACGTGCTTTCAGAACACACTGGCCTCCAAAGTTATTACAGGTTAATGCTTGGCACTTTTGTGGCTTTGCTGTTCTGGAGCAATGTGTTGAACCAACAGTCTCTGGCACTGAGTGGCTACAGACCAGGCATTTGCAAAAGAGCACGCTTGCTTGCAGAAATACCCTGGAATCTGCTTACTTTGGTGCAACCTGAGTTTTCTGGGCATGATACAAAGCCCGTTTCCTCTGTTGACGTTGGCAGGTTTGGGGTGGGTGTAACTTGCTGCCTTCTGTGCAGTTGGCACTGTTCCCTGAGCCTGTGTCAGGTTCTGGAGTTAAAAAGGTGTTGCGTTTTTGGAAGCAAGAACTGGCTATTTTAATTATCCTATGCAGTTTCTAAGCTTGCCGGGCATAGTTAATAAACATTAAAATTCAGACTTTAACCTTCTCCTGATGAGATGGACTGTGGAGGTAAGGCACAGGTAACCTTCTGGCTTTCATGCTGCTTGCTTCATCCAAATTTGACATCAAGTGAGTTGCAATTCATTTTACTGCACTTCCATTAATGTGCCAATTAAACGGGCAGTGTTTGCTGCTCCAGTGAGTTACTTGCTTGTGGAATATGCGGATATATCTCCCTTGGAGGTTGCAGGCCTGTTTTTTCAATTGCTTCTCTTTTGCTCACCTTGGCTGTACATAGGGTATTCCTGGCCGGGTAAAACGGGGTGATTTGGGTTAGTGCCTAAAGTCGTGGCTCTCTGTCCTGCCTTGCAGACACCCTGGTTGCGGTGCTGGAGAGGGATACCCTGGGCATCCGGGAGGTTCGTTTGTTTAATGCAGTGGTTCGCTGGTCGGATGCTGAGTGTCAACGGCAGCAACTTCAGGTGATTCCAGAGAACAAGCGGAAAGTACTGGGCAAAGCGCTTTCTCTTATCCGCTTCCCATTGATGACTATTGAGGAGTTTGCAGCAGGTAACTGAACAAAGGCCTTTCTGGCAACCCTGGTCTTTGCTTTCTCTGAACTACAGAGGATCAAGTACATGCAAATGGATTTTCTCTGTGTATCCTGTAGTAATTTAAATTTGAGATGATCCCCTATTCCCACTGATCTACAAATTCTACTGTGTGAACGCTATTTTCCATCCATAATCAGGTGCTCCATCAGGTAGGAGCAAGTTGCATCAGAACTGTTTGTACTCACAGTGTGTTTAGATGGTTACTGTCTCTTTCAGCTGAGATCTGAACAGAGGTTCACATGTTTTCCTGTCTGACCATGCCAAGTGTTTAAACTCCATGAAGCTAATGGAGTTGCAAATAATTGGTGTTGATTGTAGCCTGCTCCCAAAGAGAAATGAGGATGTTTCTCCTCATCCTGTATGTGCTGCTGCCTGTGATCCAGTGGTTGGGTTGGCCATGTCTGGCTGATGCCTTTCAGAGCAGAGCACCCTAGCAGAAAGAACTTTCAAAATGTTCTTTGAGCTGAGGGGTTAGTGTTGTTTAGTCTGTGTCCCAAAGCATTTTTCATGTTTACATTAAGATCTTGATCTACAAAGATGTCTAAATCATTGAACAGTTTTGACTAAAGATTTTTTTGTTTTGTTTTCATGGCCTGTTGTCTTTGACTTCATGCTCTGGTGATTCCTCAGGGATTGAAAACTGGCCATCAGCTTAAATAGTTCTCATGCTAAAAGACACTGTGGAGCCAGTTTCAAAACTGAAACTTGATTTAGGCTGCAAAGAAGCAAAAGGGTCACTGACACCACTTCTATTGCATGTCACTTCTCAAGGCAGAGAAGCTTATCGACAGCTAATGTACAGATTTCAAGATGAAGATGAATATTAGTAAGAACTAAATCTGTGCTTAAAACGTGGTACCCGCTTTCTGTTTTGCCTGTCACAGCTGTGATGTGGTCTTAGGGATGTGAATCTCCTCAGAATTGGCTTGGTCAGGGAGGCAAAGATCTGTTCATTCAAACTGCCAACAACTTTGTGTTGGCACTGGGTGAAAACACGGCACACTCTGTTCTGTGTGCACCGAGCCAAAGGGCAGCACTGGAGCAGATCACAGAGTGATACAGTGAGTTGGGTTGGAAGGGACCTCAAAGCCCACCCAGTGCCACCCCCTGCCCTGGGCAGGGACACCTCCCACCACACCACCT
>JAOTQQ010000014.1:78895-128174 GCA_026546715.1 Gallinago undulata
CCCCCCCCCCCCCCCCCCCCCCCCCCCCGCCATAACCCCCCCCAAAGATGGTCAGTTTGGACAAATATTTCAAAGCAGCCACAGATGGTCCCGTGCCCACCCCCTCTTTCCACCCCTCCCCCCCCCCAAAAGCCTCAGCCCCTCTCTTGGGGCAGAACAACAGGATTTTGGTAAAGATAAGTGTGCGCCCCCCCCCAAACGTGCCCTGATCAATACACACAGCAGCGCAGGGGGTCACCCGGGTGGGGGGGGGGGCGGCAGTGCCCTGGGGGGGGTGTGAGGAACGGGGGGGAGTGAGGGGGGGTGTCAGGGGGTGTGTGTGTTTGTGTCTCTGCGTCCGTGTGTTTGTGTCAAAGTTGCAAAAACTCCAGTTCCCCCCCCCCGCCCCCCCCCCAGCGCAGGATCAGGCCCGACCCCGCGTGGGTGGGAGGACATCCCCACACCCCCACCAGTGCCACCAGTGCCGGGCCACCCCCATGCCCATCACCACGTCCGTCCCTCCGTGCCACTTGCAGTGCCACCCACCGTGGCCACCCCCCCCCAAGCCCGCTGCCACCCCGGGGGGGGGGGGGAGGGCTCAGACACACCGAAAATGGGCTGTAAGACCAAAGGGGCCAATAAAAAAACACCTGAAGTTGGGGTGGAATCACGTCCAGCCCCGGCCCCCCCAGCGATGGGGCCGTGCTGTTTCCCCTGCCCCGCTCTGCCACCCCCCTCCCCACACGGGTCCCTTCGGCCTCCCCCGGAGCCATCCTCAAACCCGGGCCCGTCCCTGTCCCCGTGTCCCCCCAGCCCCCCCAGAGTCACCGATCCGTCCCCGCAGGACCCAACCCAGCCCCCGGCCCCGGCAAAAAGTGCATTGGAAAATGAAGTGTAAACGCATTTCCTCCCCAGAGCCCCCCACCCCCACACCCCACCGCTCGTCAGCGACGGTGTTAACGAAGTTGGGGCGGGGGGGGTGTCCAACGGGGGGGACACGGAGCCCAGGGGGAGTGCCTAAAGGAAGAGCAGAATTTGGTAACACTGAAGATGACGGTGAAAGACTGACGACTCAGCACTCTGCACCGAGACTCACTTTAAATTAACTTAAGAGACAAAGAAGCAACAGAAAAAAAAAAAAAGAAAAAAAAAGAAAAAAAATTCCTCCTTAGCCCAATGCTCTCGAAATTGTCTTCTGCTTCTTCTGACAGCGACGGGTCAGAGTCTGTAGAGTTGATCCCCATTTTCAAACTATAGACTCAAAAGCAAGGGACGCCGTGGATTTGTTTCGGTTTGTTTCTTTTTTCTTTTTTCTTTTCTTTTTCTTTTTTTCTTTTTTCTCTTTTTGACGGACGCAGGAACTTCAGCGAAGTCGGGCTTGGTTCGAGTAAACGGCCACGCGCCGGGCGAGTGGCGGAGGAAAGGACAAGCAGTTTGGGGAGGCCCCGCTCCCCGCCTGCGCGTGGGGCGCTGGGGGAGCCCGTCCGGCTCGGCCCCCCCCCCCGTCCCCGGCCGAACCGAGGGGCCGCCGGCTCCGCGGGGTCAACATCCATCCCCGGCCGGAGGGAGAGGAGCCATCGCACACACCGCTCCACCCGGCCCCGCTGCTCACTTGCGACGCTTGGTGGTTTTCCTCTTCCTTCTCTTGAAGAAACAGCAGCACCTGGGGACGGAGGGGACCCCGTCAGCGCCCGGGGCCGGACACGGACGGGGTCAGCAGCCGGTGGGCAGGGGGGAGGGAAACCCCTCGGGGTCCTGCTGAGCCCCACGTGGGCAAAGCTGCTCTGGGAAGTGTCCCCAGCACAGGGCAGGGGCTGGACAGGGAGCACTGTGACGGCCATGGCAAGTGACACCGACCAGGGCGAGTGACGCTGGCCATAGCACACAGTGCTGGCCACGGTGAGTGACACCGACCAGGGCAAGTGACGGTGGACATGGCAAACGCCAGTGGCCAGAGCCAGGGCCAGGCAGGGGTTCCCGGAGGGGGAATGGCCCCTGATCCGTGCATGGCCACCTGCGCTGGCGTTGGGGAGGACACGCGAGTCCCAGGGCCGGGCAGGGTGAGGTGGGAAGGGGCTGGGGGTGGCGGTGGCCCTGCAGGGACACCCCGAGTGGGGTCCCATGGAGAGCGGTAGCTGCTCCAGAGCTGGGCTGGTTCTGCCTGGAGGGATGGGACAAGGCAGATGCCAAAACCCTCATCGGTCCCAGCCCCGGCGCGAGGGAGGCAGCGGGGCCGTGTCCTTACTTTGTATCGTCTGTCACCTCCACCTCGGTGGGGGCTGTGATGGGGGCGTTTGAATGTCCTGCCGTCGGGTCGTCCGTGTTCAGTTCTCCGTTGGTGGAGCTCATCACCTGGGGGGAGAGGAGGGTCAGCGTGGGGCAGCCATGGGGCACGGGCCGGTCCTTGGCCTTGTCTCCTGCCCCATGGAGCTGCGTCCCAGAGAGGTGCAGCCCCAGGAGGTGGCACAGACCCCCTGTGCCGGGAGCACCGAGGTCCCCAGGCAGGGCAGCAGGACGGTGCCTTGATGCTGAGCACTCCCAAGCAGCCCCATCACACAGTTTGATCCCCGCGGCCTCACTGGGAGGCTCCCGGGAACCCCCGCACACCCCGCTGGGAGAGGAGCTTCCTGGCAGCCAGCTCCAGCGTGCCCCGCAGACACGGCCCCATGAAGCTGTGAGCTCCAAGAAGACCCTGCCATGGCTGAGCACTGGACACAGCTCTTGCTCCCCAGCCCCGCCGGGCCCCGCAGGACTCAGCCCAGTGCCCACCCCGCGGGCTCCCACCGGCCTCCAGGTGGTCCTGGGCTCCTTGCCCGCTCGCCCAGGCCAGCGGGGCCATGCCAAGGATCCAAGTCACCAAAGCAAGGATGGGGTCGGCACAGGCAATGGGGACTTGCCTGAATCCCTCTCCTGCACCCACTGCCCCCAGGCGAAGCCAGGAGCCCCCCCGGGGATGCAGAGGCCAAAGGATCATCAAGCTGCTCATCCCCGGCAAGGAGTCTTACCTAGACTCGCGGAGGAGCTGCCATCCGACAGCCACAGATGCTACATCGGAGCTACAGCCCCCCAAAATGAGCCCAGAGACCCCTGTGCACCACCGAGACCCTCCCTGCAGTGCCGGGCGCAGGCAGGGGACGGGGGAGGTTTGCAGAGCGAGAGCAGGGAGCAGGCGCTGCGGCGGGGAGGGGACGTGGGGCAGGAGGAGCTGGGCAGCGCTGTCCCAGCCCGGCGATGGCAACCGGGCCCAGGCCCGGGCCCCAGCACCGGCAGAGATTCACCGCGGAGCAGCAGGAAGGAGCAGCAGAGGCGGGGACGGAAGCAGAGACGGAGGAAGCAGCGCAGGTCCAGCCAGGGGGGACCCACCATGGATGCCCGAGCATCCGCGTAGGCTGGACCCCCCTGGCCCGAGGGGGCAGAAGGCTGCGAGGGCGGCGAGCACGGGGGCGACGGTGCCAGAGCAGGACCCAGCGGGGAGACGAGGGCGAGGACGGCCCAGGGACGGGGAGGAGAAGCAGGGCTCGAAGCCGTTGCTCCAGTCAAACCAGGAGGCAGCGGGACATCCCCACGTGGGACATGGCCGCGGTGCCCGGCACTGCTGGGACGAGCAGCATGGGGGGCACAGCCCCGTGCCCAGCCGGCTGCCCGTGCCGCTGCGTGGCACAAAGCCAGCGCTTTGTCCACCTCTATCGCCCTCCGAGTCCCACCGGCAGCACCACGGGAGCCCGGCAGCCCCCCGGGAAGCAGCCTCCTCCGTGAGCCGTGAGCGTCACGCACCACGGGGACAAGGCAGCACAGTCCACGTGTCGCAGCCGAGGCAAGACCCTGGGCATGCGCAAGACCCTTGGGGCTGATCCCCTGGCACGGCCAGCAGACACAGGTCGGCTCGTGCCCGGCTGCACGGGCAGGTCCTGCGGCGCAGGTTGGCTCTGTCCCTCCCGCGCCCGCCCCTGCCCTCGGCGCGTGGTTGCATGTACCTGGACGGACCCCCCGAGCCTGCCGGCTGCCAGGTGAGCTCCCAAAGGCTCCTCGGCAGGCTGCCCACTGGCCTGAGGATCCCACAACTCCATCCCCTCGGGCGGCTGCTCGCAACAGGCAGGAGGAACAGAATGAAAAGAAACAAAAGAAAAGAAAAGAGGAAGAATGGGGAAGAGAAGGGAGAGGTGGAGGGAAGGGGCAGGGAGAAGAGTGGCAAAGGGAGTCGAGAAAATAAGACATGCAAAAGCAAAAACATGACCGGAGCAGCTCGAGTGTGTGATTGCGGAGGGCACCATCCCGGCGGTCCCCAGAGCCCACCCTGCGGTGACACCGTGGGTCTGCATCCTCCCCGCCACCGACACACACACACGCACCCCCAGCAGTGGAGCTGGGCTCTTCCCTGCCACCGGGCTCGTCCCCTCGGGGCAGCTGAGGGTGTGCTGCCCCACGGAGCACGGCCAGCCCCACGCAGGGCTGGCGGCTGCATCGCGGATGTGTGGGGACAGCAGTGCCACTCGCTGCATGGGATGCCACCTCACCGGGCCGAGGTGACGCCACCGGCCACTCTCTGGGGAGCACAACGTTCTGAGGGCGACACGGATCCTTGTGAGGGAGCGAGCTGTGCTGCTCCTGAAGGGTACCCCGCTCCTCAGCTCCCCTGCAGTGGGGGAGCACCCCGCTCCCAAACCCTCACCACGGTGAGAGTGGCACAGCCCCGGGATGGCAACTGCTCCCATGCTGGGGGAGTTTTGTCCTTTGCTTTTCCCACCGCCCTCGAGAAGGGATGTCCAACACGCCATTTCTTGCAGGTGGAGGCGGAGAGCAGACTCGTCCTGGGAGAGAGTTCCCAGGAACAATCCAGAGGTGCTTGAAGACGTTACCCTCCCCGTAAGCGAGAGCCAGGGCTGTCACAGGCTCCTCGTGCTCAACCGCAGCAGCAAGGGGCACTGGGGGACCGACTGAGGGAGGAGAGGCTGTTGCACCCTCAGCTCCAGCCCATTTGCAGGTGCTCTGCTCCCCGTGGAGGGTCTGTACGGGACCACAGGGGAAGCACATGGGGTTTGCTATGGATGGCAGCAGTCCCAACGCCGTGTTCCCTGCACCAGGGCAGGACAGGCCACCTCACTGGAGGAACGTCGGGCAGCCCAGCCCCTCTCCCACAGCAACCCAGGTGGGAGCTGCCTGCCTCCCTCTCCCTCCCCTGCCCCACATGCCCTGCTGCTTCCCGGGACAAAGCCAGCTCCTCTCTCCAGCACGGAGCCACATGCTGCCAAGCTGCCCCACGAATCCCCCTCGAGGCACAGGCAACCACCTCCCTTGTCCCGTGTCCCCACCTCATTAAAGAAAGCGTCACCGCCAACAGAGCAGCAAGTTACTCCCACGGGGACACGGCACTGGGGACATTGTCCTTAGCCCAGGGTGGCTCAGCCTGTACCGTGCTGGGCCAGCTGAAGCCCAGGCCTGGCACTTCCCCACTGTGCCACAGCCTACCACAGCTGCTTCCTCCAGGCCACCTGGCCCAGTCCCCAGACCACTGCCCTGGTCCCCCTGCTAGCCACAGGCCCAGACCTGCAGGGAGGAAGCCTTCCCACAGACAGCACTGGGGAAAACAGGATGCCCCAGTGCCTGTTGCCATCCAGAGGCCCTGTTGGGCTCTGTGGGTCGGTGGAGCAGAAGCCCGAGCTGTGTGTGACCCTGGTGCCACTCCCCGGCCGGGGCAGCGCCGCCGCTCACCTGGTGTTTGGTGTGTGGCTGTGCTTTGTCTCCTCTGTTCGGGGGCTGCACCTGCACCTCGCTGTGCATCGTGCCGATGGGGGTGGGCTGGGGACACAAGGACAAGTATCAGCCATGGCACAGCACCCCTCCGGCCGCCCCGTGCCCCCTGATCCAACCTCTGGCCAAAGATGCAAAACACCCCAGAACTGGGGCCTGATCCCAGCCCTCACCCCCACACCTCAGCAGCTTCACGCTTGGTGTGTGGCTGCATCAAGCCCCATGGCAGAAAACAAGGTGCCAACTCAACTGCTGGGTTCCCTTGAGCTCCAGGAGCCTCAAATTTCTGTCTCTCAGAAATTTCTCACAATTTCTGCTTTAATTCATCAGCCCCCCAGTTTGGAGGTGGCTGCCAGCATCTGGTGAGGACTGGTGGAGCTGATCTTCGGGCAGAGATGTGCGTGGCAGGGCCAACAGCCCACCTGCTTCCCCCCCCAGGCTGCTGCCACAGACCACGCTGACTCCCCCCTGTGCTGCCCACCGCCCTGGCACCCTGGGGCACAGCACCCTCTGCCCATCTCTGCTTCCTCTCCACTCACCAAGGGCTTCCCTGCCCAGTCGTATTCGTAGTCGAACACGTAACCGTTCCTCTCAAACAAGTCTGTGAAGAGCTTCCGCAGGTAGTCGTAGTCTGGCTTCTCGAAGAAATCCAGCCGCCGCACGTAGCGCAAGTATGTGGCCATCTCCTCTGCGGGGACAGAGCGGGCTCAGATGGGGCAGGGGGCACCTGGCCAGCGGGCTCTGGGGACAGGCTGGGGACAGGGACAGCCCATGCAGAGTGATCTCACCTGGGAAGTTCTCGCAGAGCACCTCCACTGGAGTGGCTCTTTTGGTGTCGCCGATCTTCTGATACCTCTCCTTTAGCGTGTCAGCCTGTGGAGACAAGGAGCGGGTCAGCACAAGGGTCAGCATGTCCCCAGGAGAGGGGAAGGCACTGGGTGCTGTGAGACCATGAACGGTTTCTTGATCCCCCTTTTCCAGGTACCAGTGAGAGCTCATTCCCAGGGAATCCCCTCACCTAGGGGGATTGGAGGACAAATGTCAGGGAGTGGGATTCCACGTTACCCACTGTGAAAATGGCTTGGATACCCACAAAGTGGGAAGGACACAGAGAGGGGGACACCTACAGCCACTCAGCACAGCAAGGGCCTGGCACAGAGCTCAGAGCAACAGCCCCTGCATCGGGTGGGCTGGAACCCTCCAACACCCCAGGGGCCACAGCTTTCCCCTTCCCACACCCCCACGCTGCCCACACCAGGGCAGAGCCAGACCCAGGGGGCAGCTGTGCCCAGGGGCAGCGGGAGCCAGCAGTTACCTTGAGGCCTTGCCAAGGGAGGCTCCCGCGGAGGAAGTACATAAACATGTGCCCTAATGCTTCCAGGTCATCCCTGCGGCTTTGTTCTGCAAGGAGAGAAAAAGACATGGGCACATTCCCTCTACAGCCAACTTCCCTGTCCCTACCAGACCCTGTGACACCCCAATTTCCCTGAACAACTCCCAGGCTGAAAAGCAGGAGGGGAAGTTTGTCCCCGGCCCCATAAATAGTAGGGGGGAGCTCACACCCTGCAGTCCCCTTCCCTTTCCCTTTTGGCTGAGGCAGGGCTCAGCGCGCACACACCTTTCCCGAGGTGGGTGTTGATGCTCATGTAACGTGCTGTCCCTGTCAGGCTCTTGTGCTCTCGGTAGGGGATGTGTTTTTTGGTCTCGGGGTCAATATACTCTTTGGCCAGGCCAAAATCGATGATGTGGATGGTGTGCTGCCGCTTGCTGCCCGGCCGCCCCACCAGGAAGTTCTCTGGCTTGACGTCTCTGTAGATCAGGCTTTTGGTGTGGACGTACTCCATCCGTGTGATCTGGGGGCAGAAGGAGACATCAGCACCACAGGAGAAACACACCATGTGTCCTGCACACAGCCCTGGGCCCAGCTCTGGTCCGACTGCCTTGTGCCCAGACCGCAACCCTGCTGCCCTCAGCCTGTGGGTCACCCTGGGTCGAAAGGAGGGGGACAAGTCCTGCAGCCCTGGGAGACAACCTCAGTCCGGCCACATCATGGACAGACAGTGAGAAACGCTTGGCTGTGCTCAGAGAGGGACTGCGTAGGGGTAAGGGAGAGCCCCCCTACCTCAGGTAGAGGGTGAGGTACGGAGGGAGGTGGGATGTGCCAGCAGGCAGTGCCAGGCGCATCCCTCCTTCCCCTTCTCTTTGCTGGGGATCCCCACACACCCCAACTGCTGTGCTGAGGTACCACCCTGCTCCCCTGGGGTGGTTTGCAGCCAGGTGAGATGTGCAGAGCCATCCAAAGCAATGCAGGGCCACCCAGAGCCACTTAGAGCCCTGCAGGGCCACCCAGAGCAATGCAGAGCCACCCAGAGCACTGCAGGGCCAGGCAGAGCCCCACAGAGCCGCAGGCGAGGTGGAGGTGCTGCGCTCACCAGCTGGATCGCGATCATCAGGACGGTCTTGAGCGTGAAGGTCCGATCACACAGATCAAAGAGATCTTCTAGGCTGGGTCCTAGCAGCTCCAACACCATGGCGTTGTACTTTCCGCAGGGGCCAAAGTAGTAAACCTGAGGAATTCCTTCTGCAAGAGAGGGATCGGGGGCTGTCAGGGGTTGCAGGAGGGCTGAGGAGGACACAGCCATGCCATTGCTGGAGCTGGGATGGGGGGCTGCATGGGGAAATGTCTCCACACTGCCCTCCCTCCACGCCGCAGACAGCCTGGCCGGGCTCTTGGCAGGAGGGAGGAGGGAGCTCCATCTGCATCCCTGACTGCTGCGGGGGAGGTGGGAGGGAAAGAACTAAATAAAAAGGGATCAAAGATTAGTCGTGGCTCTGCGTAAAACGGGCCTCTCCCTAGCCGAGCAGATGGGCAGGAGTCGTTCGTGCCGCGGAGGGAATTTGCGGAGTCGCATTTATAGGAAGCCTCCCCCTTTCCCAGCCGTGTCGCCCAGCTCCCCGGGGCAGCTCAGCCCAGCCCCATACCTGCATTGCCGAGCTGTTTGTAGAACCGATACTCCAGGTGCAGCTGGGGGGCCCGGGATTTTATGGGTTCCTTGGAGGAGAGAAGGAGAACGGTTAAGGCTGCTATAGGGAGCAGGATGATGGGGAGGTCTGGGTGTCAGACACCTTCACATGCTGGCAGCAGCTGGACTGAGAGCATTTGGGGTTGAGAAAAACTGGTATAAAATGGAGATGAAGCCTCAGGGGACGTTGAGAGAAAACCAGCCCGTACGGGAGCCAGATCCACCCCCTCTAGAGAGATCCGGGTGCTGGGGTAGACACTGATGGGAGCAGGTATGAGTGGGGACCACCCTTCCCTGGAGGTCTCTCTGCCGCTGGCACCAGCCGAGCTCAGCACAGGCCACGGCGAGGTCCTAGAGAAGCAATTAACCCGCTTTTCTCTCCCTGAGCCCAGCTCACCCCACCTGCAGTGATGGGTGTTGCTTTGCCTGCCCTCAATTCCTGGCAGCGAGCGCGGCTCCCCGTGCATCACCCAGCCATCACCCACCGCAACCCGCTCTGACAGCCTGGGGAGGGCAAACAATCTTCTCCCTCCCAGGTGGCCTCAACATCACCGCCCCGACCGCAGAGGGACTCACCAATTTGATAGCTACGTATTCGTTGGTGTAGAGGTTCTTTCCTGCAGGGAGAGACATGAAAAAGGCGATTGAAAGCAAGTGAGCCTTTGCATTAACCCCACCTCACACCCACCGTAGTCCCCTGAGGGCTCCAGAACATCCCAAACAGGTTTGGTGGCTCCCAAAACACATAAACAGTCCTCCGGGCACCAGCGGGAGCAGGAATGGTTGTGGGGAGTTGCAACATGCCTGGTAATTACTTCCAGATGGGGTAGGTGGATTCCTCTGGGATGGGCAGGTTGCTAGGAGCTGGATGGAGCCAAGTCTGCTGGGAGGGGACAATGTCCCAGTCCTGGCCTACAGGGATGGGACTGGCCAAGGAGGGAACAAGGCTGGGACTTGCTGTTTCTCCTAGGGATGCCCAGCCTGGAGAGGGGCTGCCCTGCTCTAGGAGGGCTGTCCAGAGCTGGGGGATGCTGCTCTGTGGGCAGCTAGACCACACAGAGGGTGGCAGGGAAGAAGGAACCCCCAAGAGCACTGGGGCAGCTGGAAGGTTGGAAGATACCGCAGGTAGGTGGAAATCCCTTCCCCGGGGCTGGGGTCGCTCCTGGGGATGGCACACACACATGTGTGTGTGTGTGCATGTGTGAGGCTCAACCACAGCTGTCAGGATGCTCCCACCCACCCAAGGGTGCAGGGGGAGCCGGGAGCAGACCCACAGCACAGCCCAGGCTGTGGGAGGAGGAGCTGAAGGCACCGATGTGCTGGGGGGTGGGTGGGTGGGGGCAGATGCCTGCCTCCGAGTTGACAGGAGAGCTGAAAGGGCAGCCGTGCCACCCCAAACCCCTGTAAAAGACTTCCTGGTGGAAGTTATGGGAGTTTTCACACTATAGAAAGGTTGAACTAACAGTGTCTGGACATCACTCTGCTCACCCCAGAGAGCCAGGAGGGCATGAGGAAGGTGTTACACCCAAGAAGCATCAGTCAAGGTCCATAAAGGCAAAGATAAAAGAGGTTTGCAGAAATATCCAGGTGTCCCCTCTGCCAGAGCCCCCCAGGACAGCGGGGAGATGGGAGTTAATGGCAGCAGGTTCCCTTCCGTGGCACGCAGAGCCAGCCGACACGCGATCCCACTGCCTGGCATGTGCGTATCTGATGGAGCTGCATCTGTCTCCTCGGATTTTCTCCAAGCAATTTGCTCAGGGAACAAGCTCCTCCTGGCATAAGATTTCATCTGCTCTGACTGCTGCTCTCCACCTGAAGCAGCAATAAATCCTTGCCGGGTGACATCAGAGCCAGCTGCTGAGCGCCAGAGTCGGCAGCAGGATTACGGGAAGAGGGATGAATGGGAGATATTAATGGAGCAGCTCCTCCCAGGGCCGGGCTCTGCAGCCGAGGAAGGGCTCAATCCTGCTGCCTCGCTGACCCTCTCCCATCCCAGGGGACTTCTGCCAAGCCACTGTGTCTCCTGCCTCTGCAAAAACAAATCCCTTCACAGCAATTAGGAAGTAGGCGATTAGGAAGGGAGAAAATGCCCGGCTAACAACAGCGTATGCCAGACCCAGGGTTTCTGGCCCATCAGGGCCTGACATTTCTTGGGGAGGAGGTGGGACATCCCCCAGACCCATCCACGGCTCCAGAGAGGAAACTCTCAGTGCATTGGGAATTTGATTGGGGCAGGTAAGAACTGAGATCCCGATGGATCCCCGTGCAGTCCCCGCTGTGAGCACAGTCACCTCTCAATGACTTAACGGGGAGAAGAGGCAGCAGGCTGGCAGGGAGGAGAAGCACATGCAGGCAGCTTATCTTCCACGCACCGGGACCTCTGTGCTTTGCAAACAACAGCAAGGGAGAGGAAAGGCCAGGACGCAGGGGCAGAGCCCAGCACAGCCCTGCCTGTGACAGTGGCAGTGTCCCCACGTGCTCCCCAGCTATGGTGGGCTCTGGCCCCAGGGTAGTACAGATCAGTCCAAAAAAAACTCACTGCTGCCCTCAGGACAGTAACATGCAACCAGAAAACTCACAGGTGGGTTTTCCCTGAGGTTAGGGGGGGTCTGAAGAGGGAAAAATATAACACGGCAGGATACCTGCCATCCTGCCAGAGGGGCACTGCAAAACTGGCCCAGCACAGCTGGGAGAGAGACAGGAAGGAGGCAGGAGCATCCCCAGCAGGGCTGTCCCTGTTATGTGGCATCTGTCCTGTCCCCACCACACTGCCTCCCCCCCATGGCTCGCTGGCACAGAAAGCTACCCATAAAAACACTGTGGGAGCTGGCAGCCCTCTCCCAGCCCAACAAATGAGTCCAAATTGTTTGATAGCCCCATGGTTCATCCCTTCCTGTAACGCTCAGAGGGCTTGGACAAAACTGCTAGAGAAGATGGGGGAGCAGGGAGAGCACGGACCACCTAACCACCATCATCCTCCTCCCCATCCCTGATAAAACCAAGAGGTGTGATGAGCAGAACTGACTTATCATGAGGAAAAAAAAAACAAGAGGAAAGAAAAAGCAAAAGAGAAGGAGGCAGGGACTGGAGCATCTTTCCCCAGGCCCACACCAGGGAACTCCTCGCTGTAGCTCCCAGAGCAGCTCCCACAGCTCTGCCCAGCGCTTGCTAATGGTGATAACTTTAACACCTAAAACATGCTGGAGTCCACAGAGGACCAAAGGGAGGACCATGCCCCAAGGGAGGACCAAAGCAGGCAGCACTGCAGGATTCACAGCAGAAAAGGTGCTTTTGAAAGAAGAAAAAGTGGCAAGATGAGCAGGAGAAAGCAAATATTTGCGTTTTCAGAGAGGCCTTTGCCCAGCTCAGCGCTGGCGGTGGCACTGAATCCAGCTGCCAGCACCTGTGGGACACGGCGTGTCCCATCAGAGCCCAGCCACAGCCACCATCGGAGGAGGAGGCCAAATCCAGGCTCTGTCTCGCATTTAAAAGCCAGACGTGGCTTTCCCTTAACACTGTGCTAACACCCAAAGCACCCCCCTCCCGGAGGCAGGTTTGGCAGCGGGGGGCAGGATCCGGCACCTGCTCCTGCACATCACGGCAGCCCCAGGAGGAGCTAGGCTCCCAACCAGGTCCCCATCCAGTGGCCCTCTGCCTGGCACTGCCACTCAGCAGCACACTGATGGCACCGGGAGCCTCTGTGCCACACAGTCAGGCCTGCAGCAGGAGCAGGGAGATGTGCCGGGGCACTGGGACCAGCAATTTGGCTTCTCTGGTCCCCAGGTGAGACGGTCGAGGAGCACAGGGATCTGTGCAAAGGCATCCAGACACCGACCCAGCCCTGCAGCCCCAGTGACACAAGCTGCATCACTCCAAGCAATGACAGTTCCTCAGTTCCTCAACCATAAAAAAAAAAAAAAAGAAAAAAAAAAGAGAAAAGTTATTTTAAAGTTTGACCTTCTTCTAGAGGAAGCTCTGAAAGACTAAGAGGAAAAACAACCATGAGCAAGGGAGGCAAGAGGAGCCGTCAGCGCGTGGGTTCTCCTCTCCCACAGCCTCCTCCAAGGACACCATGAGTCCCCTGCGGCACGTGGTGGGTCTGTGGCTCTGAGCAGCCGGTGTGGCCGAGCCCCTCACCATACGTGCATGTGTGCAGCTGCCCACGGAGCCACAGACGGAAGACACGCAGGACCCCAGCCCGCTTTTTCTGAAGGTAACTTCTGTGGCCCCAAAAAAGTGACACCACTTTTTGAGAGACACCGCTCAGTGAGAGCCACAGCTCAAGAGAGCTTGGGAATGTCCCCAGCACTCGCATGTGACCATTCAGCCAGGACATGGCCCCAGCCCAGCTGTAGCAGTGACCTACTGCTGGCTCACACGCTGCACAAGGACCCACCCCCCTTCATTTTCCTTCCTCCAAAACTCTGGGTTTACTTTTTAAAAGCAACTTAATTTCCAGACTTTGACTTCTAAGGAAAACAGCCGCTGTGTTTCCAAGCTGCCATTAGCAATGAATGCACCAGGCTCAGGAGGGGGCCATCAGGGAAGCCCCTGCCTGGGCAGGACAAACAGCAGCTGCTGGCTCCAAAGCACAGCTCCAAGGCAGCCCAGCACCAGGCAGAGCTCAGGGAAGGGGGATTCCATACCACCCAGGTGCTTTGGGCTCAATTATGACCTTTTTGGTGAATGTTTGGGTTTTCTTCCTCTCCGTTACGGCAGCCCACCTCAAAGCACTACCGAGGAACTGCTAAGAGGGGGCTGCTCTGACCGACCCTCCCTGTGAGCGGTACGTGCTGGCCTCGTGCCCAGGGAGCTGGCAGAGACAGCGGCCGTAGCCTGGTGCCAGGACACACAAGCCACCAGCCACGCTCCAGCCACCCCTGCTGCCACCAGCTTCCTCCTGCCCTGTGTTTCAGAGGGCAGCATCCAGCCCTGGCACAGAGCGGGGCTGGCTGCAGGCAGCAGCCAGGCAGGGGGGATGCCCAGGCAGGGCAGGGGGGGGCGGCTGCAGGCAGTGGGTGCTGGCCAAGGCTGCCTTTGGAAAGCCCCAGGAGGAGCCAGGCTAGCACTAGCCCACGGCTGCAGGCTGGCAGGGGGAGGAACGAGCATTTGGGATGTGCTGGCCAAGGCCCAGTGGCCCTGCCCAGGGTGAAGCACCAGGATGGGGTGACCAGTTGTGCTCATAGAGCAGGGAACTGGCCAGCTGTGCTGCGGGACTGGGACAGGGACTGGCACTACATCTGTGTAGGGTCTGGGGTGCCAAGGCCAGCAGGAACAGGGAGGGGCAGGATCCAAGCATGGCTCTGGCAGGCAGGAACTCCTGCCCAAGTCATTCCCCTTCTGGCTTCCACAAATACCTTATGCCAATTTATTTATTTAGTCAGTCAGTTTTATTTTTAAACAAGTCACTTGATTTTGGACATCTCTGTAGCTGGGAATGCACTTGTCCCCACCTGGGACTGCTGAGCTGAGGCAGCTGGAAGGACAGATGGACACCTGAAACTGGGCAAAGTGTTACCTGTTTCAGGAAGACAAGTTCATCTTCCTCCATCCCCAGCACCAGGAGCTGGAGGAGTCACCTCCCAGTGTGTTTTTGCAAGATCTCCTGGGGTTTTTTTTACTAAAGGAGATAGTCCAAAGAAGATCTGCAAACTTTTAAACACTGAGCTGCACTTCGACCTCTGCAACCAGCCTGTCTTGAGGACTGAAAACTCAATTCCCAGGGGAAAACCGAGTGTCCAGGATGCATCCCTGCTCATGCCACCAGTTCCCAGTAGGATCCCTCTGGTCCCTTGCCATTCATCTGGAGGAATCCCTAATTTCTGTGAAATCCTGAAGGCATTCCTAGCATTCCTAAGCCCTGAGGCAGCTCAGAGGCACACCTAAGGAAGAGAGATGTGATTTTAGGAGAAAAGCCACAAAGCTGTGGCTTCCACTGCTCTGAGATCTTGTACTCAGGCCATCACCACGTCACAGCTGGGCACTACAGGGTGCAACAGGGCAGGGAAACCGTGCAAAGGGACTAGAAGCTTCTCTTGCTGGTGGCAAGGACAAACTCTGGCAGTGAGAATCAACTGCTGCAGAGCCCCAGAGCAAGAGCTCTTTGCTTGTCCCTTTGGCCACAAGCAAACAGAGCCCAACCGCTCCCTGCAGTGGCTCTGCTCTGAGCAACCCAGACTCCCAGCTCCAGAGATGCTCCTCAGATCCACGTGAGACTCGTGTCCATCTTGATGCTGTCCCCAAAATGTGTGGGAAAGGCTACGGCAGGGGATCCCACCACCCCTCAGCGCTGAGCACACCACACAAAGCAACAGCCACAGCCCCGGTTATCTCAGACTCCTGCCTGGAGTGGGATTAGGGAGAAGAGCTCACCCAGAAACATGTACCCACTGCAGGATGTGGGCTGGCAGCCAGGGAAAGGAGGTGGAAGGACATAGGCAGGCCCTGCACAGCCCAGAGCAGGGCAGCAGGAGGTGCAGGGACCCCAGGGGCTGTCCAGATCGACCTGGGCACTGGAAGGAGCAGCTGGTGCAGCAAAGTCACTAAAAAAAGTCCCCTTCCACACCACCTTGGTCTGGAGGAAGGATGAGAGCTCTTCACGACACCGGGAGAGACAGATCCTCCACTGCTGAATGCAGGAACTACTTGACTGGATTTTAAATAGAGCGTTTTTCCCAAGCTCTACAATTAAGCGGCGATCCCATCGGGGAGTTCAGGAACAGGAGGGTTTAGCGTGGCACCAGCCAGTCTGTCACGCTTGGGAAGAGCTAACATTAACTCCCCACAGACAGAGGCGGCCCAGGGAGGTGGGAGAACTCACCCCACCCTCCATGCGGATGCCCGAGCCTCCCACCTCCTGCTCCTTCTGCATGCACACAGCCTGCCCAGCCGACCACATTTACTGCAGGTTTAGCTCAGAGCTTGGTTTGAAAAGGGGCTGCTTAAAATATCACGAAGCAACAAGTCCTCATGGCCATCCCAGCCTCCCAGCCCGCTCCGGGAACCTGACTCTTCCCTCTTCCCAGGGCACAAGCCCTTTCCCAAGGCACTCGAAGCTGAGGCCAAGGCTCTGCCTGGCAGAGACTCCATCAGCACATCCAAGGCGCATTCCTGGAGACATCCAGGCTGCGTTGCTGGCACGGCGGTGCCTGGCACTGCCCGGCCTCTCCCAGCTGCCTGATGCCAACCCAAGAGTTAACAGCTTGCTGAAAGCTTCCTGGGGCACGCCGAGTCCTTGGGACCTTTCCCAACCCACTCTCTAAACAAGAGTCTGCTTGAACCGTTTCCTGATGAACTTGGTTCAAAATGGAAAGCAACCATGGAAAGTGTTTGGGTTTTACTCAGCCCTTTTTCTCTCCCCCACATAAATTTTTAGAAGTCTCCAAAGCAACCAATTTCAACAACTGGAGAACTTACTCAAGGATAAAATCCCGACTCTTCCCCAGATGTTCACCCCAGCAGAGCCCCCCACTCTCCATCCATTCTCCTGAGGCATGTGGTATAGCAGTGGGGTGAGATTTCGTGCACAAGTGGGGTGAGATCTGGTAAGCGCACAGTGGCATCTTGTGAAACATTACCCACTCGGTGTTCCTGGACTGGGGGGACACCCAGGCCCATGTGGGTCACCCACCACTTCCAACAGACAGGACTCAGTTATAACACTCTCCCTGACAAATCCTGATAAGTGATAGGTATGGGGATGGGGATCACAGACTGGCAGGGGTTGGAAGGGACCTCTGGAGATCATCTCCTCCAACACCCTGCCAGAGCAGGGCCACCAAGAGCAGGTCCCACAGGAACGTGTCCAAGTGGGTTTGGAATGTCTCCAGAGACAGAGACTCCACCATCTCTCTGGGCAGCCTCTGCCAGGGCTCTGCCACCCTCACAGGAAAGAAGTTCCTCCTCATGTTTACATGGAACTTCCCATGTTCACATTTGTGCCCATTCCCTCTTGTCCTGTCCCTGGGCACCACTGAAAAAAGCCTGGCCCCATCCTCCTGACACCCACCCTTTCAGTATGTATAGGCATTGATGAGATCCCCCCTCAGTCTGACTAGAAAGACCCGGGTCCCTCAGCCTTTCCTCATCAGAGAGATGTTCTAGTCCCCTCACCATCTTCATAGCCCTTTGCTGTACCCTTTCCAACAGTTCCCTGTTCTTCTTGAACCAGGGAGCCCAGAACACCTCTGGGAAACACCTCTGCAATCAGTCCTTTGGGCTATGATCAAAGGTCTTAATCAAATCTTGATCAAAGATCAAGCACTTGCGTGAAGGGGCAGAGGAAAAGAAAACTGTGAAGGAAGCAAGGGCAACGTGTAACGCTTCAATGCCGTTTGGTCAAGCCAACACCCTGGTGCTGACAGTCACAGGCCTGTGCCCACTCCTCCTGCTGCAGGAGGAGGGTGTCAGGGCAGTCCCTGCACAGGGAGATATATCGAGGACAGAAGAAGGCCCCTCTCACCTAGTCGGAGCTCCCCGAAATTGCCGCATCCAATCTTCTTGCCGACCCGGAAGTTGGGACCCACCATTAAGACTCCCGAATTGGTTCCAGCACTTCGGCTTCCATGACTGCTCCTTCCTCCACCTGTCTTGGACATCCTTTTACCTTCCTCCAGGTCCCCTTTCCCTCCTCTCTTATCAAAATCCATAAGTTTGTGATACCCCGGCCTCTCCACGGTTACGCTGCTGCCATACAAATCCCAGAGCTGCCGAAAGTTGAGGGGTGAGGAGGAAAGAAGCAGGGTTCTTCTTGGTTAATACACCATCACGGTGAGCGGTGGGAGGGCGGGGTGTGGAGAAGGAGGGAGAAGCGGCCACCCACGGGTGCTGGGCTACTGAAATGTTAGTGCTTTCCAAGGTCCCGCCGGGATTGTCATCGTCGCCTGTTACAGGGAGTTCTTTGGTGGAGAGAACATCCTCCGGAGAGGGTCCTCCCAGCGTGGGTCCTTGGTCTCCCAGCTGTGGAAAGGAGGAGGAGAAAATTAGGACAAGGAAACAAGAAGGCAGAAGACCCTTGTGGGTTCCAGGCTCCTGCCCCCAGCTCTGCAGAGCCCCTCCAACACCTCCCCCGTATTACGGGTAACTCCCACTAGGATGAAGGGTGCCACAATTGAGGGGTGGGAGAACCTAGGGTATCAGGACTGTCATAAGGTGTCCCACCTCTAAGACGCCAGCATAAATAAATAAATAAAAATAAATCTGGCCGTGGCAGGAGGCAAAACGCTCAATGGGTGTCTCCAGGTCAGAGCCAGTAGTGTCACTTGAGGAGATCGACGTCCCCACGGGGAAGGGCTGCTGGCAGCCGGGAGCCCTTCGGAGGCACAACCAAGGCACTCGGGGCCAGGCTGCTGCCAGTCAGACCCCCTGAGTCCCCACGTAAACCACGGCGTTACGGGGCAAACCATGCCAGGCCTGCAACTTCCTACAAAGTGAAAAGAGGATATTCTCCCCGGGTGGCTGCTTGCCAGGAGTGTCCCAGCAGATCCAGAGCACTTCTCCCAGCACCAACCTCCGCTCCCAGGACGCGTGGGAGAAGACACGGTTTCTAAGGGGCATGTGGGGGAATGACCACGCTCAGAGCTCCCACGACAAGCCTGCTGGGCTGGGGTAAAACAGACACCAGTGAACAGAAACCCAGGACTCACTAGTCCCTCGCTCGCCTCCATGGCAAGCTCCTGATGGCCACCATTTCCTGCACTCTCGCCAATAAACCTTGATTTTTAATTGCAAAGCTCGGAGTGAGGCACAGCAGCCAACGGGGCTGCTAGCCACAGCCTGGGCAAAAGCCGCTGTCACACTGACAGTAACCGATGGCCATGGATGCTTGTTTGCTTAGTGGTCCCGCAGCACCTTGCCTACCTCACGTACGCACCTCCCAGCACTTCCCAGTGAGACTGGTGGGAAGCCTTCTGCATGCTGGGGTAACCTGGGGTTCCCCTTGGCCCCCACAAACAGCTGAGCCGCTCAAAGTGGGGAGCTCACTGCAGGGGGGCTGGACTAGATGACCTTTACAGGTCCCCCAACCCTATTCTATTCAAATTCCAACCCTATGATATTCAAAGAATCTGCAACACTGGCTCTGCACAACCCCCTTGTGCAGGTGACCGTGTCCACATGGGTACGGCCCAACAGCAAGGCCAAATTGGCCCCTTGCTCCCTTCCAGAGGGCTGGGATGACAAGGACCATCAATCATCTCTGTGCTCTGGGAATCAGGTTCCCGAGAGGGAGCTGTGCTCTCCCTCTATCCAGCATTCCCTAGGTGGAGACCAGGCTGGGTCTTTCCTCGCAGGGACAGAGTGTGGCAGGAGCAGGAGAGCCAGGAAGCCAAACACAGGCTGGAAAGTGCAGAGGGTCCAGCAGGAGGCGGGTGCAGGCTGGGAGGCCATGTGGGAGACATACAGACAGACACACACACGCGCACACATCCCGCCTTCATCACCTCTGCCCTGCTCCCAGCTCAGCCCTGGCTGTGTTCTGAGCAAGCCGAGCTGGGAGACAGCCCTGACTCCTCTCTAGCTGCCCCCCCGACCCCATTCCCCCTCTCACCACCTTCCTCCACTCCTCTCCAGACGTCCATGATGCCCACACCAAGGGCCCTCGTTGCCGTGGCCTCATTACCTGTGGGTTAAACAAGCAAACCCACGCCCCTCCAGCGCTCAGGCTCCAGGAAATGAGCACACTGCAAGCTCTGATGCTTGGCCAAACCCTATAAAACTTTTTATTTGCTCTCAATAGCTATTAATAACAAAAAAAAAAAAGGTTTCTTGTGCTAAACGGTGCACGGGGAGAAATAGGGGAGGGTCTAAGAGCACCAGAGAGGAAAAAAAGACACCCAAGGTGGAGCTCAGCATGGGAGAAGAATGAGCTGTGTATGGGACCGTGGGCTGGGGAGCTGCTACCTGGGGCTATCCAGCTCCTAGTCCTCATCTGACACTGAATCCTGGCCAGGGCCACCACACTGTCCCCAGCGTCCTGGCAAGATGCTGCTGCTCTCCAGGACGGACAGGAGCTGCAGGCACTGAGGGTGCTGGCCCAGCTCCTCATGGCTGTTGTGGGTGCACAACACCCATCTGTGGGACCTGTCTGTTCAAGTACCGGGCAACAAGGCTTTCACGGGGGATGGAAGCCCGCTCCTTCTCCTGCGGGCTCTGTCCTCCAGGCCAACATCTCCAGAGCATCTCCAAAGCTGCCCCAGCACAGCCTGGCTCTCCAGCAGGCCAACACCCAGAGACCATCCTGCTGCACCCAGCACATCTCAGATGAGGGAAACTGAGGCACGCAGAGCCTTCCAGCTTCCCCAAAGCCAGGCAGCCACAGGCCAGCTCCTGCCCTGACGCTCCCTTCCCTCCGGCAGCCCAGTGGTCTCCGTCCCGAGCCAGCAGGAAGCGGGGTGGGAGCGGCAGCGGAGCAGGGCTTCCCTGCGCTTTGTTCTCCCCCAGCCCCGAGCGCACAGGGCCGACACGTGATATCCTGCTCATTCTTTGCTCTCCCAATAATTTCCGCTCCGGGTTCAGCGCATGGCGGTGCCCTCCCGCCCGTCTCACGCTTCTCCCGCCTCTGCTGGCCTCGCACAAGGGCGCCGGGGAGCCATTTCCCCCGTGACCTCCCAGCTCCCGGAGCAGGCAGCCCAGCACGACCCTCCTGGGGTGTTTTGGGAGCCACCTTCCCCAGGCATGACTCCAGCCACACACCAGGGAAGGGGAGACAGCCGGCGATGTGCGGGCCATGCTGCTTCATACCCCATTTTCGTTTTGAATCAGACCTTTATGTTCAGTCAGTCCCGGGGGATTTCAGGCCCAGACTGTTTGCACAGAGTCAGGCGGCCGACAGCCAGAGCAGAGGGAGCTCCAGCTCTGTGCTTGGGATTATTATTTTTTTTTTTTCTTTTAGAGAGTTATGGGTCAGTCTCTGCAAAAGAATTTCAGACAATGGAGTGAGACAGAGCCTTAAGAGAAGGGAAAAAATAAATACTGTTTCCTGTGAGCACTGAGAGCCTGTGCTGTCTTCCCCCAGCCCAGACAAACACAGGCAGCAGCGTAGCATGACTCTGTCTGGGGAGCAGCCCTCCTAAAAGAGCCCGGCTCCAAACCCCGATTTCAGGCAGCTAGGCCAGGGCAACGACCAACAAGGCCACGGTACTGACCCCTGGGCCAGGGCTGCGTGCCAGCTGGCTACCGTGCTGCGATTCCCCCTTGCCCAAAGCCAGGCAGTCAGAGAAGTCACTGATCTGCCCCCATGTGAGTCAGGCCAGAGCAAGTGATGCTCCTCCAAACTCTGGCCACCAGCCTCCCCTGGGGATGAGCCACAGGGAGCCGAGGGCTGGGAGGAATCTATTTTCACATCCAAAGAGCGCCAAGGAGAGGCATCAGCTTGCTCTACCTCGGCACAAAAGCAGGACCCACCTCTGTGCGGTGTCAGTGACTGGTCAGGTTTTCCACTCTGTGCCATAAAGAGATCCCTGGCCTTTAAAATTGAGAACAACCTAATTAGAAACAGAAACCTTTGGTAAAATCCCAGGACTCCCACTGCTCTGGAGCAAACAGCCCTGCAAAACCTGTGTTTGTTAAAACACAGCAACCTCTGGATGGGCAACAGGGATCTAGACCGGCCCCGTCTCACCACCCCAGGGCAGCACAACCACGGGGAAGATGCCCCCAAGAAAACCAACAGCAGATTGTTGTGTTATGAACAGGAATCCTCACCCAGATCGTCACATCGATGCAAGCAGCCTCAGAAAAGCACCTTTCAGGATGGATTTGTTGGCCTGATATCAAATCTGATGCAAGATGAGACTCAGAAAACTTCTTTCTCTCTTTGGGGGGAGAAGAGGAGGGGGAATAAGAAAAAAAAAAAAATTGGCCTGGAGCTCGGTAGAATAAATTCCAAAGCAAGCTGTGGTCTTAAAACAAATAAGCACTGCCCTGCAGTGTTTGCAACACAAGCGCTCCAAGCCAGGGAACCTGAAAACAAAATAAACTGCAGACAAGTGCAAGTCACTTCAGTACCTCCCCCAAAACAGAACCACAAAAACACCAGAAGTACCATAAAGGGGGCAAAACCCCACACCCTAGCAAGAATCTGAAACCCAAAGCAGGGGTCCCTGTTGCTTTTGTTGAAATATTGGGTTATTTTTATTTGCCATCTGGTTTTGAGCAGGCCAGGTCTGCTCCAGTCACATTTACAAGCTTTCCCCTGCAGCCATGAAGGGGAAAAAAAGGGATTGGGGCTGAGGAGTTGTTTGTTGTTTCCTTAAAAAAAGAAATAAAAGAAGAAAAAGCTGCAATTCTAGTGCTAGCCCTTGTCTCTGAGCCCTGTGACTTGCACTCAGATACCAAGGCTCAGGAAGTTCCTGGCCACATTTACAAGTATAAAATTCTGAAAAGTTGTATTTTAAAAAAATTTCTTTCCTGTCTAGTGAAACCTCGTGGCTGCTGAGAAGGGACTCGTACAATACCATCTGGGGCACATTGTTCTGGGCCCTTTATATACACACAGCGTCCCTGCCCGAAAGAGGTTACAATTAAACGGGGCAAGACAAAAGAGGGAAAGAAGAGGGGAAAATAGCTGCCCTGGAGCAGGGAAGTGAGGGGTGAAGGTCAGGGAGCAGGTCCACGGCTCTTCTTGGAACAGAGGCCAGGTGTCCTGGACCAGGTGGCACCCCCGGGTGGCTGCAATGCTCTACAGAGGCTCAGCCACACTGAGCCCTGGTCTCCACAAACCCCCGGGACGGTTACTTCAAACTGGTTTCCCCATGTCGTCTGCGCTTCGCGAGCAAAGGAGAAACGCAGCTGCATCCAGATGAAAGAGAAAGAAAGCTTCTTGAGTGCGCAAAAAAGAAAAGCCCTTGACACCACGCAGCTCCAAGTACAGATCACCGCCAATTAAAAGCTAAAAATAATCACAAATACCCCGATGTCCCAAAGGACGACCCCATCAGCTGGCTCCCAACACAAAAATCCAGACCGAAAAACAACTGGTGGCCTTACACAGCTGAAACCCAAACCCAATAAATTTTAAAAGTTTAAGAGGCAGACGAAGTCTGAGCTTACAAGGAGATCAAAAGTCTTAAAACAAAGCAAGATCCAACATCTTTAACGCGAGCTGCAGACAGTCCCAGATGATGTCTACAAAGGTTTGTAGTTAAAAATGAGTTGCAGGCTCCGGCACCAGCAGCCAACCCTGCTCCTGACAAAACTGGGAAAAGCTGTGCCATGACACGGGGGTTTCCCAAAATGCAGGATCATGGAAAGCCTCACCAGGCTTCCTCCAAGAGACCACTGTGATGTGTTCGGTCAAGGTAGAGGCAGAAGCAAAGGCAATGAAGGGATGTGGGACAGGAGAACCAGGGCACCTCCACAAAGGCACCCTGCAAGAGCTCAGCAAGCAGAAAGGTAAGAGACTGCTGGAAGGCTCAAGCTCTTGAGCAGCCTCCAGGCACCAACGCGGAGCTGCCAGGGCCCTCTCCATCTGCCTCACACCCACCATGAGGCCTCCAGAGATGCCAGACAAGCAAGACAACTCTTGTTACTCATGCCTGGCTCTGACCTAGGGGCCTTCCAGGTCAAGCGGTCTCAGAAGGGGAACATCAACTCATCATGGAGGCAAGCAGCTGTAGAATGAGAAACAGATGCTGAAGTAGGGGCAAAAGAATCCCAAAACTCATTCTAATCTAATGCTGGGAACTGTAGTGCTATGAAAGATGCTCCTGAGATGGAAGTTTGGGCCACACCTGTGTCCTCCATGGGGCTACCATTCCCACATGTGCCCATGTTGATGGGCAGCAGAGGACCACACAGGCTGGAGGAACAGGCCAGCAGCGTCTAGACAAAGGCTGTTCCAGTCGCTCCAAAGGATGGGAACTGGTCATGAAGTCATCTTCTCCCACCAACTTTGCTCTGGACAGAGAAGTGAAAAACCTTCTGGAGTGTCCCAGCACAGCAGAAATATGTCCCGCTGGCTCTGTGGTGTCTTGTGTTCAGCAGAGCTGGATGTCCTCCCTTGGGGCTGAAGCTCTTCACTTCTGCTCTTTCCACAGCTGAAAGCTTCAAGGAAAAGTCTGTCCATACAACCGCCACAAAAGGGAAATTCAGTGGATTTTCCAGGATGTAAAAATAATACAACTACTTCTCCTATTCTGGAAATTCCGTGTTCAAACCATAGCCCAAAGCTCGCATCTCTTGTGGGACACCCAACATCACCAGCACAACCAGACAACCTGTACCAGAGCGACAGCAAGGGCATACCCATGTGTAAAGACCCAGCTTGACCCACTGTTATTTAATTGACCTTTAAGAACAAACACAAGCAAAGTGGAACTGGGAGACCTTTACACTGAGGTGGGAGCGTTCACACACCTTCGGCACCAATTTAACTTCACCAGCTGGAAATTCCTCTCTTCCTCAAACCGATGGGGAGCTGTAAAGTGTGTGTCAGGTGTAGCTCACTCCCAGCCCCACAGCAGTACCAGGAACCCTCTCCCCACACCACTTTCCTTCCCTTTTCTCTCCGTTCACACACACACACGCCGGTGCTGCAGGAGAAAGCCCGGTTTGAGACAGCCATGTCGGCCATCGCAATAATCCCTGCTCTTGCCTCTACCTTGGAGGGGTGGCATCACGCTCTGGTGCACGCTGCCGAGCTCCCTGTGACCCAAGACTTCACATTTATGAGAAAAATCCATGCTGGGTTGATTTTTGAGGAAACAAGACAATTGGTAGGAGAAGTTTTTAGGGCTTTTTTGTTTGTTTATGGGTTGTGGGTTTTTTTTTTTTTTTTAATTGAAGAGTCCTTCCAGGACTAGGATGTGGGCAGTTTACAGTGGTCTTCTGCTCAGGCAACAGGAAAGTTGTAAGCTGGAAGCATAAGCTCCTTTCCTTGTCTCATGCCAGGCTCAGGCAACAAAACAGGCTCCAGAGGGATCTCCCGAGCTCCCAGACACACCTCTTCTCCAAGCCGGACACAGCTACTCACCAGCAGCTCCCTCACACAGCAGAAGCAGCTCAGGTCCCCAGGTGGGCTGTCCCCAGCTCCTTCCCCAGGAGGAAGAGGGAAACCTTGCTGTTTGGAGAAATCCCACCCTAACCCCCACCCAGGGAAGCTTCATCCGTGGGCTGGAGAGGCAGCGGGGTCGTGCAGCACTCGGAGCTCGCTCCATCTTGAGCCTCCATCACCTACAGCTCCGGTTATGGAAGACCCAAGCAAATCTTCCAGCGCAGCAGAATATTCCTTATGGCAAAGGCAGATTGGTTTGTCCTGGCCCAATTTCCTCCCGATCCCTCAAGAAAAGAGGAGACTGAGTGCTTTGACTGAGGATCTCAAGGCAAAAGGTGGAGAAGGGAGTTCTGGATGTGAGCACCCCACCTGCCACAGCCCAGGAGAGTTGTGCCAACCCCATGAGGATGGAGGGCCGGCCACGTCTTGCAGGGAACAGCCCCTGCAGAGAAGTGGGAGCAGCAGGGCAGGGGTGAAGGGGCCTTTATCCGTCTCAGGGAATACCCTAAAAATCAGGAAGTCCCAAAAGCAGCCGCTTTCCCAGCACTGCACGATGCCTGTGCAGCTTCTGCTGCTTGCAGCCACAAGAACATCATTCCCTGACCCCAGCAGGGTCAGGTCAAGCGGAGATGGCGTCCCAACCTCCTCACAACATCCAACGCTTTTCCCAGCTTACAGCGAGGCAGGAGCCAGCACAGCTCTGTTTACTCCGTTTCCTCCTTTGTGCGTTGATGTTGGTGTCAGCACAACAGGAAGCTCTTGTTAAATAGTTTGTTACTTAACTGTTGATGCAGAGCCACCGGGGAGCCCAGGCGTAACGTGCAGCACGTTCCGAGAGGTGGGGGAGCCTCGGAGCTCAAGTTCAGGGCTGGGATTTGAGAGCTCTCGGCTCTGCCACCGCCTGCCTGCTCATTTGGGCATGTACTGACTTCCCGGCCCTTCACCTCTCAGCTGTTACTCTGGGATAACAACTCCCCCGCATCTGCCTTGTCCATTTGGGGTCCCCAGGGAGATGTTTGGCTCTTTCCCAGCTTTTGAGCAGTGTTGAGAGCTCAGTGACCGTGTCCCCCCCTCCCCGCCTCATCCAAGGCACCCTTCAGGGAAACGACAAGAGCCCTGTAACTGACTGAAGAAACTGTCCCACCAAACAGCAACATCCCGGGAAATCCGCCTGCCGTACCTGTGCTCCTGCTGCCCATCAGACCCGCTGGCAGGGAACATCCAACGGTCACAGAGCTACTTTTTGGGTCCTCACATCAAGCCCACCGCCCCCAAAGAGCAGCCCTCGTCCAAAGTCCTGCAGCCCATCTCCCCAACTGCTTCCTCACAAGCCGTTGCATCCCTCATCGCCCAAACACAGACACCGGGTCGCGTCTGTACCGTGCTCTCAGCCTGAGTCATCGATTACATGGCAGACGCAGTCCTGTCACCATGGTCACTGCACCAGGAGCGGCTGAAGCACAGTTTCCCCTTCCACACGGCCACGGTCGCGGCTGGTCTCCCCCCTCCAGCAAACAGAGACACCACAGCCTGGTTTCACTTTTGGCCCCACAATGTTTACAGTAGGAAGTTTGCATGAGCAGTTTGTCTAAAATACGGTTGGGTTTTTTTCCGTTCAGATGGTTTCATGAAAAGGAAAAAAAAAAGGCCGAGGATAATGTTTCTACAAGAATTTCTTCTAGTGTTCAAGGGGAAAAAAAAAACACCTAACCACAAAAACCCCTAAACCGTGGCAGCAAAGCTTTTAATCCAACATGATCCGAGCATCCTTGTTCCAAACCTCCCCTCCCTTCCTGGCCTCCCAGCTCTGCACTGGGAACACAGTGTGTCGGTGAGGAGGGAGGACTCCATCCACGCGCTCCAGCCCAGCTCAGCACCGGGAGCAGCAGGCACTGGGTGTTCCTGGCACCCTCAGCCCCTGGGAACAGCTGGCACTGGGCACCCTCGGCCTCACTGGTCCCCTCCTGCCACTGCTGCTCACTCTGCCCCAGGGCCGTGCTCTCACCCTCAGGGGGTCCAACAGGGCCATCACTGGTCTTAGCACAATAATTAAAAAACACGCCACCGCTAGCAAAGCAAATAATTAGACACACCATCACCTCCAACTACAGAGTTAACACGGATCAAACAAACAAAAAGATTTCTAGCAAACGAAGCAGGAACACGTTGAACCTCTGTTACAAGATTAAAGCTCCCAGCTCAGACCATCAGCCAGCCCGGGTACCTCAGCATTTCACCCCAGTATCCATCCGTGGCTCCTGGCCATGGCCAACAAAACCAACACAAACAAAAAAACCAATCCAAGTCATAAACACATCAGGATTAAAAAAAAATAATCCTAAAAATAATAATAAAGCATTTGGTGTCGTGTCCCCCCCCCCCGAGTTGAGCTGTGCTGTGAAGAAGATGGATTTTTTCTTTTTTCTTACTGGCTTCCTCTTAGAGGGCTCATGTGTATTAAGCTTTTCTCTAAAGAAAAAACTTCTCTGAATGAGAAGTGTGCTCTTGTTACTGGCTATTCCCTTCCCCAGGAGAATTTTTAGATACTGTGCACTCTGGTCAGCTTTTAACCTACAACAAATCAAGCTCCAAATCTCTTCAAAGTTATTCTCTCCCAGCTTCCAAACGCAAATATGGCTTTTTAATGGATTACTACGAATTTTCTATTTATTTCACAAAAAAAAATAAATGGTTTGTGCCACATCGCTCCCTTCACAATAAGAGCAGCAGAGTTTGAAACTACTTCTACCAAAGAGACCTCCCCTCCACAGCTCGGAGGCCTCACCAACACTCAGTGACAGCAAGTTCTCAATGCAATGCCAATAATTTTGTTTTCATTGAGATCTTTAGAGTGCACCAGCTGACATATTCCAAACCATCCACATGCTTCAAAAGCAAAATCTCAGCTGTTCCTCAAACTCCGGCACCACTGATGGTACAGTTGGTGCTGGATGGTCCCATCCATCCCTCATTCCCGCTGCCCGTGGAGCTCTATGCGCCCACAGACCCGGGGTGTACACAGAATCCCTCTGATCCAACTCCAGCATAGCAACAGTCCCAAGGAGGGGAGGAGTAAAACGGAAATATCTAAAAGTAAATATCTTTAATAAGTACTAAAACAATGGAGAAACCCACCAGTAACAGTGTTTTCAGTTTCTGATGGAGCCCAAAAGGCACCACTCTGAAGAGCCAGTAAGAGCTCACGTGAAGGTGTGAATTCCCTGCGCTGTTGTGATTTTAAAACAATTCCCTCCTTTTTGGGAGGAAGAGCCATACAAGCCACATGCCAGAGAACACCCCTGGACCAGCGACCAGATGACTTCACCCTGAAATCTCGACCGCTCACGGCACAGCTCAGGCGGAGGAGGACAGGGATGCGGGTATAGCATCAGCTTTACCAAAGAGTCAGCTTTCTGGCAGCAGCTCAGCAAGTTGTTATTTCGCATCCAAAAATATCTAATGAGGAAACGGGCCCCGCTTTAACCAACAGGAGCAGGACCATTTTGATGCATGTTTGCCTCTGGTTGCATAAGCAGAAATCGAAATCAATGTGGTTTGGACAGTCCAAATTCAGAATCACCCAGATCCTCAATGGTTTTGAGCACAAACAAGGTCAGAGAGTCATGGAATCAGAGAATTGTCTGGGTTGGAAGGGACCTTTAAGACCATCAACCCAACCCTGCCCAAACCACCACTAACCCATGTCCCTCAGCATCATGTCTGCCCAGCTTTTAAGTCCCTCCAGGGATGGCGACTCCACCACTGCCCTGGGCAGCCTCTGCCAAGGCTTCACAACCCTTTTGGTGAAGGAATTTTTCCTCATATCCATCCTAAACCTTCCCTGGTACAACTTGAGGCCAACAGCTCTTTTAAGGCAACTCCTAAATCTCTCAGTAAAAACAGCCACAAAGAAAACCTCATGAAGAGTCAGCGAGTTGCTGAATGCTGAAGTTTGCTCCCAGCTGAACACAGAATTTCACTCCTTTTGTCAGATTCCCGTCCAAAGCAGTGACACCTGGACGGAAAATATTAACTATGCTTTACCAAGGAGCCAGAAATACCATGATGGAAATTTCAGCAGCAGCACAGGAACCAAGCAAAAAGCTAAAAATACTTCTCTAGGAAAAATAATAATAGTAAATATACACATGCTAAAATAAGACCTAATCTGAAAACTAAAAACTAGACTGGAAAAGATCAAACACAGCACGAGTCAATCCATCAGGAACCAAATGCTTAAGGGAGTCTATTCATCTGTTTGGGTCCATCAACCACAAATTTAAACTTCCAGCTACAGAATTCATCAAGTTTACCAGAAAACACACTGAAGCTTTGTTAGAGAAACTTGAAGGGAAGTAGCTTTTTGGTTGACATCTACGCCTTGATCTGCTCCTTGCATGGCATGGGATTGTGCCCAATTAAGCCACGGAGCAGTCACCTCCTGGCTCGAGTCACATCTCATGAGCCATCCCCACAGTCCCTCTGCCAGATCCACACCACATGGAAACAGCGGCAATGCCAAACCCCCGTGAGGTGTTGGGAACACAAAACCCCTGGCTGCAGGAGGGAATCAGGTAGCAAGAGATGCCGAGACAACCAAGAAACAAGCTAGAGCTGCCCACCCTCCCATCACACCTCTGGGACGTCACCATCATCTTCTACCTGCTCTCTACTCCAATATTATCCCTTCTCCAAGAACCATAACAGCCGTCCTCATGGCTGCTGGGCCAGGGTTCTTGTACGTTGCTGGAAGACAGCAGGATCAGCAACCACTGCCCCACTGCTCACACTGGTGTCACTTTGGTGTTCCTGCTCACAGATGGAACAATTTCTGCCTGAGAAACTCCAATGTGATTTGCTGTTACCATAAGGGGGACGCTGTAGGCAGCGGACGGGGAACCAGAGCAGCAAACCTGGCTCTGAACAACAACAGAAAAGACACAGGCTCACCTTCTGCGCCTGCATGAAGTCAGTTACCCAAGGCTGTAGCATCCATCGTGTCTTAACTGTTCAGCACAAAAAAGAGCTAATTAGGATGTTGAAGTGGTTTCGGTTTTACTAACGCAGAGTTAGTAGTACTGCAGGAA
Organism: Gallinago undulata; assembly: GCA_026546715.1. Taxonomy (NCBI): domain Eukaryota; kingdom Metazoa; phylum Chordata; class Aves; order Charadriiformes; family Scolopacidae; genus Gallinago; species Gallinago undulata. The sequence goes on from JAOTQQ010000014.1 coordinate 108,724, forward strand.
AGGAAGTTCATTACAGACAAAGCAGAGTCTTCGACTGGGAGACCTTAAAAGGACAGTAGTCAGAGTCCAGCTCCTGGCTCCCCATCCCTTCCCACAACCCGTATGCTCCAGCGGTTTCCAGGGGACAGAGGCAGCCCCCCCTCTCCACAGCCTGAGGATGTCTTTCAAGCCCCTGCTCGGCACCACAGGGGCTGGAGTCAATAAGGCATTTCATACACAGCATCACTCACTCAAACAAGTGGTCTCAGCCACCGAGCCCCTCTCACGCGCCGGGCTTTGCGGCTCTGCCAGTGGGTTTTCTATTTAAACCAGATAATACATCCACAATGCAGCAAGCTCTGGTCAGACACTGGATACTAATTAAATCCATGCTGCTGCTAGAAAGCAGAGCTGCAAAGGAACCAGCTGCCTCCCAAAAGTCCACAGTAGTTGGCCAGCAAAAAAAAAACCTGTTTACTAGTCCCATGCCTTCCCCTTCTCTCCCCTCCACACATTTACCAAGGCTGATGTAAGTTGACCAGGTCTGCACCGATTTCATTGTCACAAGTGCACTCATCTTGGCACAGAGCCTGCAAAGGTTTACTTTCTACACTCAGGAACTGCTATTGCTATTTACCCCCTCGTGCCCAGAGGATAAAGCCCTGCTTCTCAGTTGTACAGCCAACATCGACCCCACGAAGCTTTGGAGCAGAACAGTCCAGCCAGATCTGACTAACACACCGGGAAAGGTCAAGTCCCTGACACTCATCTGCTGCAAAACCTGAGCTTTGCTTTCATGCCTGGTGACTCCTCACAAAACAGGCTCTCTCTGCAATCAGGTATCCAAAGGATTGTCTGTGTCCCAAATCACTGAGTCACGTTTGTGCCCTGGGAAACGGAGAAGCCCAAGGAGAGCTACTGCTCAGACAGCTCCTGAGCACAGACTACAGAGCCCAGAGCACTTTTGGGGCAGAGAGCCTCGTTCCATATCCCACCTCTGCCAACAGACACAGATCCTCTTTAACAATTTTTGCTTCAGCTGTGGGGAAGAAACACTTTGACAGCTCAGCCACCCTCTTACTGCCCTGGCAGGCGATACAGGAAGGGAGGCTGAGCAAGGACAGATCCAGACGTGCTCCACATGACTGCCAGGCTCACAGCACCGTGGGGATCCAGCCAAAGGCTGACTGACCACTGAAAGCTGAGCAGTGCCTGCAGACACAGAAGGGGAGCTGCACAAGCACATCTGTAACAGGCAGCGTCATGCCCTCTCCATCCTTCCCCAGCACTGCAGAATCTTCAAGAGGAGGTTTAACTTCAGGTAACAAAGGTGGTTTGGCAGCAAGAGGGAGGTGGCAACAGTGGGACCTGAGGCACCCGCAAAGCCTTTCTGTGAAAGGGATGATGCTACACTTGTCACAAACACACAAATTCACTGTCACCTCAAGCCAGCTCATCACCCTGGTTGTGATGGAACCTGTGCTGGGCCATGCTCCAGGAGCAAGGCAGGAAAGCACTGCATTCGGATGTCAGGTTTCCAAGTAAGGCAAGGTCCCCTTCCACCTTCTTTCCTCTCATCTCCAGAGCTCGCAGCCTGCTTCACAGTCAGTAGTGGGGGGGGGGGGAAGAGGCTTCTAGACAAATAGATAATTTTCACCCAGCAGCTTGGAACAACCACTTCCATTTTGCATCTCACATCTGAGGCTAGAACACCTCCTCCTGTGCTGCTGCAGCCTGAAATAAGGTTAAGACCACCTCTACCAGCACACTACTTCCCCAGCCCTGTCCCTGAATACTCCCATGCCCTCAAAAGCTAACACTTTTCATAAAAATAAGATAAGCACCGCTCGCCTTTCTCCTGATAAGGCATCTTAGTTTACATCCGGCAGCAGCACAGGAATGGATGTGAAAGAAAAATTGCCATCGGTTTCACAGACAGAGCAGAGGAAGGCTCTCTCCCCGCCTGCCCTGCAGCCACAGCACCGCTGCACCTTCGCTTTGCAGTGCCAGCCACGGCGGTGGAGAGCTGCCCTGCCTCTTGCCAGGCCAGCGGGCAGGGGCTGCACAACCTGCCTGGCAGAAGGAAAAGGTCTAGGGAGAGCCCGCTGCAAAAGGACTTTGTCAGCAAACCCAGAGGAACAGCAGCTACAAAAGCGGGAGAGGAAACATCAGAGAAGCGTGTGCCAACAGCCCGGCAAAGCAGAAAGGAGAAACACTGCAGCAGCTGCGAGGCCACGACGTGCCCACCCGAGAGCCAGTCCTGAGCGTCACCTTCTGGAGCCTGCAGCCACAGTGACACACAGAGAACACACACAGACAGTGCTGTTAACACACCTCACCAGAGCAGGAGAGCACAGGTTTTGGCAAGTGATCATCCATTTCCCACCCCACTGTGATGGGCTTGTTTCCCAGCCCGGCATCAGGGCTGCTTTGTAGCACTTGCTGCTAATAAACTTTGGGGTTTTGCCCCCTTCCCCAAATTTGCAGTTGTGCATGAGAGCACGCACGTGTATTTAGATATCAGTGTGAAGCCAGACAGTTAAACCCGCAAACTCCTGGAGATCTCCGAATCCCAACCCGTGAAACCAGTTCTTCCCACCAAAGCAGGAGATCGGAAACACTCTGGTCTCCCAGCCCTGTGACACCCCAACCATCACCACAAGCCCTTCCATCAGTACAGCCCCACCACGCACGCGCCATCACCTCTCCCCATTCCCCTGAAGGCAGAGTCAGGTCCACAGACCCCACTATGGCCCACTGGGAAAGACCTTCAGCAAAAACCTCCTCTTGTTTATGCAACTGAGGACAGAAAATGAACCAGGATGTGACAGCAACAATCCTCACCACAATGTGAAAACTCCACATGACCAAGGGGCTGCTGTGCCACCTTCACCCCTTGTCAATGAGCTGCAGAACAAGCCCCAGCCCATGGCAGGCATCCCCAGACCCACACCCATCCGTGCAGCCAGTGGACACACCATCTCCCCGCTTGCTGGTGACACAGCTCCTTTATCAATTCCCATGGACGGGGAGGTCAAAAGCAACTCCCAAGCAGGCAGGGAGGATGGGGGCAGCCCCAAGTCACAGATTGCTCCATACGAGAGCTTGGTGAAGACAAACGGGCTCCCTGGCAAAGCACAGCGTGGCTCTCCTGTGACATCAGACTGTGGGTGAACTGCTCTCCCTCTGCCAACCCCTGCCTCTCATCCACCCTCCTCTTCTACAGAAGCCACCACGCTGCTATTATGGGCATCGTTGGAGGGGGATGCTGCCCACGGGATGATCCATGCCTTGTCACAGCAGGATGAGGCTCCAGAGAAACCCCAGGTGGAGGTGTTTTGGTGCATGTGAGTCAGAGGGCCCAACCACCACACGCCGTGGGAGAGCTCCTCACAGCTCTGCTTACGGAGCACAAACCACAGCTGCGTCCCACGGACCAGGCAGCAGGAGAAGGGGAGCAGAGGACAGGGGAAGACACAGCCACCCAAGCACTGTCACGGAGGGAGTGCTGTCAAGTCATGGGAGACATTCAAGAGCAGAGGAAGAACGCAACGCTTTCGAGGATGTCCTCAGAGATCCCGCAGCCTTGAATCCCACATGTGCTTCCTTCCGGCATTGCGAGGGATCAGCTGTAGTTAAGATGAGGGGCTCAACATCTGTTCTCCAAAGGATAAGGGATGTTACCCAATCCCTTTCCTATAACAAAAGCAAATTCCTGGATGCGTGTGGCTCCCCTTCCTTTCCTCCTGCAAGCCCAAGCTGGGTGACAGTTTCCAAACCTTCCATCCACCTGGAGGAGATTTCCTCCCTGAGAGGAACTCGACTGAGCACCAGTGTGGGCAAGCCAGGCGCTCTCCTCCCCATGGAATGGGAGGCCAGAGTGACACTCGGCACTTTCTCCTCCCCACAGCCTTTGGACAGGCTCCCAAATCACCTGAAGAGCAGGAGACTGGGAACAGAGTGCTGCCCTTGGACACTCACACCACGGGTTTCCCCACAACACAAGGGGCTGGAAACTGGCTGGAGCTGGCTCAGCTGAACTGAACAGCCCAGAGCATCCCCACTCGCTGCCGACTTCAAGGGAGCAGGAGATCAAAGTTTAGCAGAGCACGAGTTCTCAGTGCCTTCATCTTCCCTCCCTCCAGCCCCTGAGCAGCCACAGAATGAGCAAAAGTGCTCCCCCCGCTCACCATCTGCACGGTCTCCTTACGGGCAAGGAACAGAGGGTTCCCGACATCTCGCAAGGGCAGGGAAAAGGCTCCTCCAGAGTAGGACAGACAAGGAACAACGTTCTGATTACTGTCTTTGGGCACCAGCCTGACAATGTATGTGCCAGGGCCCAAACCTGCTCCGACAGTAGGTGATGCTCACTCTTCTCCTGATGTCAGGAGGGCAGGGACATCCCTTCTGCCATGCAAACTGGAGACACACCAGAGTCCACAGCAGACATTATTCTTTTCTCTGAACTGCAGCTTTCCAAACGGCTGCGCATGAGAAAACCCCCTCTCTTGTTACCCGCTCTGTCCCACCAGAGTCCAGGCCACCAGGGATGATACCAGGTCTGGACCCTGCCATTTCAAAGTTTGTACTTGCCAATCCTTGACCACAACTGGTCACACCAGGCAGGACACCCCAGAAGAGACATCCAAGACCCTGTGCTGGCACCCACACCGTACAGCTCCAGGGGCTGGGCACACACCACACACCTCCTTCCCTCCCAGCAAGCTGGGCAAGAATGCAAGCAGTAGCATCAGCCACCTTATCGTCCTAGCATGTGTATCTGCTGTTTGTCAATATAAACTCTGCTAAAACTTGCAGTAAGGAGAACGACCACCTTATTGTCCTTTGTCACAAGCTCCAGGGACTTTCCATACGGTTGATGCAAATGATAAATGCCCCCTGGCTCTTACGCTACTCCTTGCAGCAGCTGGTTCAAGGTACTTGCTGTCGCAGAAGAAGGAGCGGAGGCATGCAACTGCCAAACACCAGACAGAAAGCAGCACAGAAGAGGGAGAACAGAAGGAGAAAAGCCTGGCAGTCCCTGAAGGCTGCTGTGCCCTCTAAGGTCACCTATGCAGAAGGTGGCCCTGACCATAGGGACCCTGTCCAGGCCAGAGCAGCAACCCAGCCTCTTGTAGCACCGCCCGCTTGGTGCTAGGAGCATGTCAGAGGCCTGACTGTGGTGATTTCCAGATTCATTTCAGATTTGTCTCCTGGTTCGCATTTCCAGGAGGCGGGTGGAGCAGACGCTGGCAGCGCCGCCCTCCTCCTCCTCCTCACCAGTGGAGCCACCCTGTGTAGCCACCACCTCTTAAAGCCATCCAGCTCCTGTCAGGGGATACAGAGGGACACCAGCAGGCATTTATCTCCTGCTTCTTTCCCCTGGGCCCTCACCAGGTAGTGCTGGGGGAAAGGAGGGGCTCCCAGCCCTGACAACTAGGGAGGGAGGGTGAGCTGTGCTGTGTTGCCCCAAAAACTCAGTGCAGAGCCAGGGAGACGCTGGGAACACTTGCAGGGCATCTGAAAGCTCAGCAGTGCAGCCTAAGCCAGGAAGAGAAGATGCTGGCCATGGGCCAGGCAGCTCGGGGCAGCCCGGCTGCCCCACAAGGGATGAGGCCGGGAACTCCGTGCTACAAAACACCCAGCTCCTGCGAGGAGAGCGCAAAGCCCATCTCGGGTGGCTTTGAAATACCAGACAGGTTTTCTCAGCCCCCTTCATCAACACTTCTCACGGGCAATTGCTGTAATACAGATTTGCCCGGTACCTCAAAAAACAGTGCTTCTTCCCATCCCTGCCTGGGGACGAGGGAAGCTGCAGAGATGAAAACACAGCACTGGAGGAACAAAAACCCCAGCCTGTTTCATCTCCTACCTCCAAAATTTGGGATACTTACTCATCCCGAAGGGAACAGGGACAAGTTGAGCACTCTGGGTCCTTCACCTAGAAGGGGTCTCCAGAAGGGGTTACTAACGAGCCACGTGCACGCCAGCCACACTTCACAGCGGGGAAACAGACCCACCAGGATTCCAACTCAGCAGATTCCAAGTGTACATCCAGCCCGGCTGCCAAAGGCTCGTGCACCGCAACAGCGAGATGCGTGTGACAGCAGGGTTCCCCCGCTCCTCAGCCCATCTGGGGACTGTCACTCTGCAGAGATCTGCTTGGCCTCCTGTCATGTGTATCACTACCAAACCCTTTTCTGTCAGCAGGATCTGGGTTGGCATAAGCACTTTTAATAGTAGGATTTTTTTTTTTTTCCCCTTAACCCATATCCTCTTGACAGAACCAGGTTAGGAAGCAGCAGCACTGGCAGATCTGGGGTAGCCTTTTGCAGGGGAAAAAGAGGTGCCTGGATCCAGTTATCTCTTCAATCACTAAACTACTCCCCAACTCCCCCAGGGTTTTATGGAAGGGGGGACCAACGCCAGCTCTACTCTGTCCCAGCCCAGTCACTTCACTCCAGAGTGGGCCCTTCACCCTGGAGAGCCCCTGAGCAGGGTGGGCAGAGAGGGGTGTCATTCCCACCAGTGACAAGGGCTGTTTCCATTTCTGGGTTGCTGAGCTGCAGCTCTGCCAAGCCGAGCTGTCCCACATTCAAGCAAACACCATATCTCCCTCTGCTTTCTTCCCCAGGCTGCTCGAAGCCCCACATGTTTCCTCTCAAATTACTGCCAAACCTTAAGAGTTGGGGGGAAAGAAGAGGGGAAGGGAAGGCTTCCGGGGGAAGGGGGGATGGAGGGAGGAGGGTTCACAGAGAAACCTCTCCCCAAAGAGCAGTCAAACTCCTTGTGACAAGATGCCCAAATCACTTCCCTACTGCAAAATCACACGGGAGCTGGCTTGCTGCCGCCCTGGCTGGTCCCAGCTCTCCACCCCAGTGGGGACAATCACCCCATTGGGACAATCACCCCATTGGGACAATCACCCCATTGGGACAGCCCTCCAGGACCACAAGCAGGACCCACAGCCCAGACCATGGGGAGGAAAGAGTATCGCCATGCAATTAATCTTTCCTGCAGAGTAACTGGGGCGGAGGGATGCTCTGTGGCATGACAATATCCATCAGCTTACGTGCAAGCACCAGCAGCATCTTCGGAGAACCAACGAGCGACCCACGAGGCATTTATGTTCCCACCCCCTCTATTACAGGACCAAGCACCTCAATCCATTACACATTTTTCCTTGCAACCTCTCTCGAAGGTAGAGAAGCAACTTGCTTATTTTACAGATGGGGAAGTGAAGCAAAGTAAAAATCTAACTTGTTCATGATCTCACAGAAGGAAAAGGGGCTAGAGAAAGGTGATTTTCGACTAACTGGGACAAATTCCTAAGGCCTAGACAAATACCCCCATCTCCTGGCTTGCAGGGAGGGGTTAACTTCAGAACAGAGGGGTCAGAGACCTACATCCCATCCCTGGTCACGACAAATGCAGGATCTGTTCAGCAACTTTTCACTCACGTAGAGGGATCAGACTCCCAACCCTTTAGTAAGTACCATGACAGCTTTGTGGATTAAGTACTCAGCCTGGTTTGCCACCAGCCTCCACATCAGAATGGCACATTCCAAAGGTTGTTTTTCACCTTCCCTCGTTCCCCACCTGCGTGTATTTTCCACAGGATCAGAAGGCCAGAACCCAAACAGGGACACCACAGGAGTGGCTACAGCTGAAAAGGCGGCTGCAGAGGTGCTATGGGCTGGGAAAGGAAATGTTTCAAGGGGTTTATCCAAAAGACCTCTCTCACTCAAACAGGTAGATCAAGCGCGACCTCCTGGTTCCTCCCTTTACTTTACCCACCCCAGTCCTGTTTCTCTGGCCCTGCACAAGGGGCTTAATTTATAAAGTCACAGGGATCCCCTACAGGAAGGGACATGCAGGATACACCCCCCCCCAAGAGGACATATTTCATCTTGCTGCTATTAATACCTAGAACATTATTTACACGAACAAACTGTCCCTTCTCCCTCATTTCTGGGCTCTCACTTCTCTGATTTGTCCCAGAAACCCCAGCCAACACACGTTCACCCTTCTCCAGCACATACTTCCATCCAAACCCCAAACTTTCCCTTTTTTGTTTTTAAGTTAATTACTCATGTTTCTAGTTCCTGTCCCCTGTTCCAGTCCCTGCAGACAGGACATAGCTCCCTTGGCTCCCTCCTTCATCATGCAGCCAATTCGTGGGCTTAAACCCATCAATGCTCATTATGAAAATGGCCCAAGACTTCCCACAGCTGCACAGTGCTGTCGGGTGCCCACCTGCAGCCAGTCCCATGGGCAAGTATTCAGAGAGGCTACCAGCCATGCTCTGGAACATGAGCCCCTCTTACGGCCTTTCAAACTGGGAACGCAACCACAGAGGGGCTCTGGGCTGCAGTGGACACTGCCAGAGCCCTTGGTTGAATGGACACAGCTCAAGTATCACCACTGAGTTATCGCCACCATCGCAGGTGGTACCACGCACCTGCAGAAGATGCAAAGGAGGGAAAAAAAAAACAAAAAAATCAGTTTGCCATCTTCTTATACAGGCCCTGATCCCCCCAAACTCCAGCAACCACACCACCTTCTGAGCTGGATAGGGCTCTGACAAAAGCCTTTGCTTCCCCAGCACCAAACCCATCACTAAAAAACCAGAGCCACGCTCCAGTTGGACGTGGCTCTCCTTAGTGGGGCTTCAGGCTGGGATGGGGGCTGCCTGCGAGCCCTCTGCTATGCTGGAAGGAGGAAGTTCTCAGCCTTTCAGAGCTGGGCTGAACTCTGCAAACAGGAGCCCGGGCAAAGCCTTCCCCTTGGGCTGCCTCACAAACAGCTGCATGCCTTTGATTTTCCTTCAAGAGAAAACATGTTCTTTCTGTATCTAAGCAAAACTCAGCCAACATAGTTAAGGATGGCCAAAAGCATCCAATCAAGAGCTCAGAGCAGGAGAAGCTGGGACAGAGGGTTACCACGTAGCTAAGGAAGCCCAGACTTTACATCCAGACCTGTACTGTTTGCAGAGAGGGGCTGTCACACCTGCCTACGGCCACCTACAGAGTTGGGAACAGAGGACCAGGCTCCTCCCCAACGCCACGTCCTCCCTCACCACCCCCACCCCCTGATACAGCCTGAGGGGACACCAGCACAACCTGACCTGATCTACCCCACCAGTGTCCCAACACACAGCTCCATGCAGCCACCCTCTGCCCAGAAACGTGGGGCAAGCTCAAGGCTGGCCAGCAGCGACAAGCACCCTTACAGGCCACGCGATGGTGTTTGTGGCACACTGCAAGAAGGATCTCAGAGGGAGGTGAGAGAGGACAGGATAAGCCACAAGCACCTCATTGATCAGGTCCAGAGAATGGGAAATCCTGCCTTTAGCAGGATCCACTGCAGAAGATTTCACATCTAACAAACTCTCGCCACCAACGACCGCAGAGAGCGCAAAAGCAACAGAGCATTTCTTTTCCCATAAGCTGCTTTTATCAGGAAGTTTACGCACGCTTCAGCCCAGCTGCCCACACCATCCCCAGCTGGAAAGTAGCTCCAAACCTGTGCCTTTAAATCCCGCTTGGCAGCGGGAGCGCAGGACTGGGGCTGCTGGAGCTGACACACCCTGCGCCGCTGCTGCTCCAGAGCACAAACATTTCCTCCCGGCCGCTCCCGCGCTGCGGCTCCGGCAGAGCAGCCTCGGTACCTGCCAGAGCAGCAACACGGGCCGTTTTCACACAGACCTGGAAATATAGAGACTTAAAGCCATTTCCTGAAATCCCACCCCACCCCCCAGCAGTGGATGTTCTTCCCCCAAACTTCTTCCTTGGGGCAAATATTTAGAGCGTAAGAGGCATTCCTCATGAAGGCACAAGTTAAATATTGGCCCTAAAACAACAGCAAGTGCCTTTAAATGATTCTGGCTGGAGAAGCACCACTCTGGACTTTGATTTCTGGCTCTGAACAAAAATAGGAGCAAAACACTGAGTATTACACTCTTCTCCCAGGAGAAGTCAGATTTCAGGCTCTGCAGGTCCCCTGCCAGGACCACAACCAGCAGTGGGAACTGCCCCCTGCTCGTGAATGATCACAGCTCGGGTGTCTGCTGTCACCGAGCCAAACCCGCTGCAGCGCATCCTCTGCACTGTGCACAGGATTATTCCGAGTCTCATTTCCAGGTCTGTGCTTATATATACACAGAGAGACAGAGACCTGTTAGGAACTGTGGGTGCCATCCAGCCTGCACTGAGGGCATCTGCACGTGTTGTCCTCCCCTCCTCTGGCTGCACCCCCTCCATTCTCAAAGGCGCCCACCTTTCCATCCAGCCATGCCTGGCAAACTGATCTCTCCGGTGCAGAAGATGCTCTAGGCTGTTCCTGCTACGCAGGCAGCTCAGCTCCCTGACGGACGTGCTAGCTCTTGCAAGAAAATATCTCAGCAAGGTAGGAGCCCAGGAAGTCAGAGAGATGTCAGCATAATAAATGGGAGAGGGAACGGCGAGGAAGAAAAAAAATAATAATGCAGTGAGCTCAGTACACCTGAAGCATGGTTGCACCCAGGCTCTGGGATGCTCTGGGCTTTTTCCACACAAAGGAGAGGAGCAGAGCTCCCGTTGTGACTGCAGCCGGCCCCGAGCAGCCAAAACCCCTGCAGAGCTGGCCTCGCCTCACCCCAAAGCAGCCCTGTGCTGCTCCACTGCTGCCGAGCCAAGCCCATGGACAGATGGGGCTGCTCACACACCTCTTGCCCAAGGCAGGCCTGCGTCTGCGCCTCGCAGCCCAGGGAAAGCAGCCCCTGCCAAAACCCACCTGAAACCAGAGTCTGCTCCAACACAAGGGGGTCTGCCCACTGCTCCTCCATGGCAAAATGCCACAACGGATTTACCCAGAGAGCTTCTGGTGGAGAAATGCTATTGAAACGCAGCACAGGTGTGCCTCAACAGCACACTGCACAACAATGCACGTTCATGGTGTTTATTCTAGTTCCAGCTAAATTCAGCATGGGGTGTTGAATGAGCCTCCCCTTCACCCTCCTGAAGTGGGAGCTTGTGGACCTGGTAAGCCTTGCTCAGCTCTTCCCACTCCAAACAGCAGGCCTGGGAGGGAGAAGAGGGGCCTGAGCGGCAGAGCCGCTCCCTGGCAACATCCCCGGCTAGCGCGTGAGATGGAGAGCCATGACGGTCTGCTGTGCTGGAATTCCTCTCTCTGCTCCCTTCCCTGCACCAAAACACCTACTGCTTCAGGCTGGAGAATCTGCTGGGGACTCTGACAATCTCCTCTCAGGATCCCCTGATGGGGCAGACACCCCTATGAAAACAGCATGGGTTTAAAATCAGCAGCAAGTTACCCTGGAGGAAAATGTTAAAGCTCCATCCCTCCAAGCACTTCCTATTCCCTCCCCAGCTGCGAAGCACACCGAGCGACAAGCTCCAGCAAGCAAGTTCGTGCAGGAATTCCCAAGGCTCAAGGCAGAGACCAGTCTGTACCTGTCAGCACAGACACCTCCAGTCCCTTGGCCACAGGACACTGACCCCCACCATCCAGAGGCAACTGCTGCTCCTCAGCCCCCGCTACGAGCAGCCCCTTCCAACACACAGGCTGCACCTCCGCTTCCAGTGCTTCTCCTAAGTCGCTTCCTTAATATTCTCTGTACTTGGGAACATAAAATCCAGGCATCAAACCAAGCCTGCATCGCCTTCGGGATAAGAGGAATGGGGATAGGTGGGGGTGGGGGGATTCCAGGAGAGCCTTCGCCTGCCCCTCGCCCACACGCACAGCACAGAAGGTGCTGGAAAGCACCATCCTCTCCCTGCATCGCACTGGGGAAACCAGGCACAGAGTACAAACTTCATCACTGCCAACAGCCCGTGCTAAAAAAAGGAAAAGAAAAAGAGTTTCTGGTTTTGTTGTTTATACCTCAGTGCTATCTCAAAAGCAAAAAGCAGCAAGATCTTCTACCAGAAAACATGGGGCAAAGACAGGAGTCTGTAAAAATGGAGCTTCCGAGTAGTACAAAACCATTCCAGCTCCATTCTAGCTGTAGGCTGGATTACCGCTGACCTGCCAGAGCCCATCGTTCAGCCCCCCACACCCAGGCAATACCACCCCCAGCAAGGCTTTCCCCACTGGGAAGGGGGATGAATCCCCAGAGGTGGCTGAGCTCCCTCCCAGCACTGCTCCTCCTGCACAGCTCTGCCCAGCTGCAGGCTGTAAAACCCTTCCAAAGGAAAGCTTCATAAAATCCAAGTTCAAGACCAACCGTAGCCCCTGTATATTAACTTAAGAAGATCCCTCTCAGGCTGACAAAGCCTGTGCATCACCTGCCAACTGTCTAATTCACCCTTTGGAAAGCAAAAGCCAGGCCTCCCTCATTAAAAACCATTACATAACATTAAATAACAAAGGGCTACAGGACACTCTTGGGTTGGTGGACACGGAAAACTGACTGATTAAAAAAATTAAGGCTTCTTTCCTCCAGAAAAGAAGGCTTCTTTCCCCCACAGACTCTCAGTGTCTCAAGCACCCTGGGAACCCAAAGAGCACCTTATTTCGAGACCTTGTCTCATCCCAAGCACTGCTCTCACGTTAGACTTGCTGCCACCACTGCAGACACTGAAAAAAACCACAGCCCTTCCCAGCTCTGTTCCAAAGCACCAACCCTACCAGGTGGCGGTGGGGCCCTTTTCTACTGCCCAACATCTGATGCTGGAGAGAAAGCTGAGATCTCAGCCTGCAGCGTGGGGAACCCTTCCCAGGCCTGAGGCTCAGCTCCTCCAGACCTTGCAGGAGAGAATTCCAGCTTCCCTCACATCCCCATCTTGGTGCAAATCTTTTTAGCAGACAAGATCCTGAGCGCGCTTGGTTTTACTGTCACAGGTGAACTAGGCTCAAGACACTGAGATCATAATTTCCTACAAGTGAGAACATTTATGCTACAACTTTTTAAGCGACACAGGGCTGACTGCAGCGAAGGCAGCAGGGTACTGCTTGCAAAATGCAACTGTCACCAACCTTCCAGCAGAATACAGACTTCACAGGCACTGGGAAATCTTCCTGGACACAGGACAAACTCCTGACCATTATCTTTTTGGAACCAAAGAAGCTGATTTATAATGTTTCAAGAACTAACTGAATTCCTCTACTCCAGAAGCAAACTCTTCTTGCTGTGAGCTGTGAAAGAAACCATGAACATCTTGCTTTTAAACCACCCTGCGAAGTCTTACCTACAAGTTCCAGCTTACCTGAAGAACCACTTCCTAAATCACACAGCATGGGATCAGCTCAGTGCTTCACGAGTGTGTTGATCTGCTGCAACGTTACCATCGCGGCAAGCGGAAGACAGGCAGACTTTTTGTGGCTTTACAGGCGGTACACTCACAACCAGTGCGTGCTGCACCAGCTCTTCCCCCCCACCCCCATCAGCAGGGCTGGCGGAACCCACAAGCCCTGGAGATCACAGCTCTGAGCACCTCACATCAAAGACAAGCCATGAAAGGGCAACCCTGTGTCTCAGCCCAGCTGCCAGAGAGCCACCTGGCAGCTGATAGCACAGTAAAGACATGGCAGGAGGGATCCTGGAACATCTCAGCTCAATGCATGCCCTGCAGTAAGCTTTTATTTAAGCCAGTTATTAGGAATAATGCATCAACAGAACATGGAAGGGGGGGGGGGATGCCCAACAGGAAGGGCTGCAGCCTGTGCAGGGATTTAGGAGAATTCCCCAGGAGATGGAGAGCAGCTAACATGGATCTGGGAGCCAGATGGAGAGCCCAATTACTCTGTGATCAGCTGCCCCTGCAGAAAGTCACCTTTACACTTTCCTCACAACTGAGTTCTGCTGCTTCTCTATAGCCATGGACCTACCAGAGACACAGACTGACAGCAGAGTATATAAACATCCACTCTAATAAAAAGCCAAGACTATTTAGAAGCACACAGCTTTTCCAATGGGAAGGTAACTTGTTCTCCAGCAGAATCCCAGAGTTGCTGAGAGACCTGCTCCCCTTCCTTCTCCTCCTGGCTCACAGGGTACAGCAGGACCGCAGCAGTCTCCAAGCCACGCCATGGCTGGGCCCGAGGAAGGAGGCCCTGTTTCACAGCTTCTCACCGCGCCCAGGACAAGCCAAGGCTGCCTCGTCAAAGCCCAATTACAGGGCTGTGGGCAGAGCTGTTCCCACAAGCTCTGAGCAAAAAGCCATTGTAAGCACATGAAGGAAGCTCCTGCGTTGGCACTCAAGTATCTCCCCTCTCAGCAGCACGATGAGGGAAGAGGCTTTGACTCCTGATGCAGCTGGAAGTCACAGGAGTAGCACAAGGCAAACCAGGCCACTGCATTCTGGAACCAAACCCCACGTTAACGAGCTCTGCCGAGTGAAAGGAGAGCATCCCTTCCACAGCCCCGAGCTCTGCACCTCTCCTGTGCACCCCTAGGAAGGAGCCACAGCACAGCAGGGGCTGCTGCTCACCCGAGGCTTCCTCACCATCTCTGATAAGCCTGTAGTGCCTGTTGTGCTGCAGTTCCCCTCTCCGAAAGGCAGAGATAAACAGCTTCCTACCCAGACTGTCTCATGCGAGGACTGGTCCTTTCAGCAGCCCATAATGCCCCCAGATGGGAGGCTGGGCACATACCTGGGTGGACCAGTCAAAGCAAAGGATTGCTGTTCCAGCACAGCTCATCGGAGCTCCTCTTAGCTCAGAAAACCACGGTGGGGGGGAAAGAAGGCCACAGAGCACAATCAGGCCCGAGTCCAGTAAACATGTTTATTGGCAGTTGCTCTCGGACACCGTCTCTTCCAGCCCAGCGGGCTGGAGGGGGTGGGGGGGAAAAAATACTGATTGTCCATGAGCACAACCCTCATGTCATTCCCATTGATCCGCTGAGTCACTCCCGTATTAACAGTTTTGACAACACTCAGGCTGCACAGGAGCTCAGAAACGGAATACAAAACAAGAGGCGATGCAAAGCCTCTCCGTCCACCGACATCAGCAGAGAGAAGCACTCGCAGGGCAGAATCCAGAAACCTGCTGAACTGCAAGTGCCAACTTCCTCCTCTCCACTCGCTCTTCTGAAGAGCACTGCAACAAGAAAACCAAACACAAACCACGCTGCAAGGGCAGGAACACAGAGCTCCATTCAGCGCGCCCAGAGAAACTGCCCAGAAAGCACAGTCTCCCCAACAAATCACCACCAACTGCACCCCAGTCGTTTTGATGCAGGCACAGACCGGAGCAGCAGCTGTTTTTGCAAAGAAACTACAGAAGTGATTTATAAGGCCTTACAGATTTGTCAGCTAATGAGGAGATCAAATCCTGAGGCAGACTGACACAGAAGGGCAGTCGTTTCTACAAGCAAACCAGACAACCTCCCCTCGGGGCAGGACCTGAGGGCTCCCCAAGTGTGCATGCCACCACAGACCTGAGAGAAGCTGCCACCCACCAGGCAGCTGGAGTCAGACCATTCTTGTCTGCATCACAACAAGACCAGAGCCTATCCACAACCCATCCAGAGCCCCAAAAGGTGCTAAGCAGCGATAAAGTCATCGCCCAACAATGCTCCTATCTGGAACGTGCTGAATTAAAACAAAACCAACAAATCTTTGGCAAGTTCCTCACAGCAGTCAAGCCTACCCCGCCACAGGGAAGGCCTCTCCACAGGATCCCCATGGAGGCCTCCTGCCCTAATTTACAGCAATTCTTTTTCAGACACACTGGCAAACACCAAACGTTTCCTCCAATGTGTTATGTAAAGTCCCAATTTTTAAACCTCTGTGTGGGCAGTGGGGAGATGGGGGGCATGCCACGCAGGGCAGCGTCACGGGACAGTCCGGCCGGCAGATGAACTCGCATGTTCCTCAGAATTCATTTCCAGATATCCAACCACTTGTTGTACAAAAGGGAAACAAACGGATTAGTTAATGAGGCAACTTCCAAACACACCGGTGCAAACCACTCGCGTGCCTGCAGTCATTTTACACATGGCTTGATCTAGGTCCTGGCTGCCTCTAGCTTGTTTAAAACAGACTAATTTCATCATTTCATCAGACTAATTTCAAACTTGGAAGAGGTTTAACAAACTTTGGTTTTTAACTTCAGAAATACACCTAACACGGGAAGCCCCTACGATGCCCAAACCACAATCCCCTCCTCAAAAGGAAAGACACCTTCCCGAACACCCCACAACTTCATGTTATTTGCCCCCTTAGCTTCAAGGGCCTTACTCGGTTCCCCTCAGCCTGCCACCCAACAGGAGCCACAGGCCTCTGGTGGCCCAGCTCCCTGGGAGAGCTGCTTCTCCTCTGCAAAGCTCTCCTCTTGGCTGCCTTAGGAACAGCCAAAGTCAGCTCCTGTCTGGTGGGGGCAGGAGGAGGAGGGTATTTTTTCCTGTTTCTCACATTCATCCTCACCAGCTTTGCTAAAGAAAAAGACAAAGCTATTTTAAAAAACAGATTCAGCACAGTCCCTTTCCCCAAATAAACACTTCCCAACCCCTCCGGAGAGAGGAAAGCCACATACAAAGGAGCCAACATCCTGCGAGGCTCCGGCTCCAGGGGCAGGCCAGGGCAGGGTGCGGGCCCGGGGGAAACAACCGGGGGAGGCCCGACCCCATCCCCGCCGCCGCCCCGGTCTCAAACGGACCTTGAGGGAGGAATCGCCCTCCCGGGTGGACCTGGACCCCCTCCCCAGGGCTACCAAACGGGCATCGCCGGGAGGAAAGGGAGCGAGGCGGCCCCAGGCCCTCAGCCCCCCAGCTCCGTCCGAACCCTACAGGCCCCTCAGCCTCCCCGGGGCCAGCCTGACCCCTCGGGCCCCGCCTGAACCCCCCCTCAGCCCCACCACCCCCCGGCCCCCTCAGGCCAAGCCTCGGCCTTCCCTCGGCACCTACCTCGCCCCGTGGTCCCCACGGCCCCTTCTGCCCTCCGGGCCCTGCCCAACCGCCACAACCCCCCACCCCACCCCGGGCCCGGCCTCCGCCGCCCCCGCCTGAGGCGCCGCCCGGCCTAGCCCTTCCCTCCCCTTCTTCCCCGCCACTGCCTGGTCCCGGCCGGGGCCAACCGCAGCAACAGGGCAGCCCGGCGCGGCCCCGGTTACCTCGGTGGGCCCTCAGCGGCGGGCCGCACTGCCGCTGCCCCGCGGCCGCCTCCCCATGGCGGCGCCCCCGGCCCGGCTCTCCTCACGCCTCCCCTCACCACTCCGCGGGCAGCGGCCAGCCAGCCACAACGCTACGCCGCCGGCGTAGGCTCCCCGCGCACCCATGCGCCCCCCGCCAAGCCGCCGGCGCAAGCGCCTTTCCTGAATACCAACTCCGAAGCGGAGAGGCCCGGCAGAGCTCGGCGCAAGCGCAGCCGACGGGAGGGTGGTGGCGCAACGGCGTTGGCGTAAAGCGCCTTCGAGAATAAGAGACTTGGAGCGAGCGGCAGGATGAGCGGCTTTGCGGCAGCGCGTGGTCCTTTACGGCAGCGGCCGTAAGGGAGCGGCCTTTTACGGCGCGGCCTTCCTTTAACTCCTTGCTGGCCGGTGGGCGGGAGCGCGGCCTGGCTCCGCTCTGGGGACAGGCCTCCGGGTTGCTTACAGCCCCCTGTGCGGCCTAGGTCTCGGTATAGGGCACAGCTCCGCTTTAGGGTGCCAGGCCTCGCTGTAGGGTACCCTGTAGGGGTACAGCTGCTTGTAGGGGATGGGTCCCGCTGCAGGATGTGGCCCCCGGTGTGGGGCAGAGCACCACAGGAGCTACCGGGATCCCACGTAGGGCACCGTTCTCAGGGTGAGGTACAGCCCCGCTGCAGGAAACAGGCCCCAGTATAGGGCATAGCCCTGCCACAGGGGCAGGCCCCGGTTGTGGGCTGTATCGAGCCACTTAGAGGGGACAGGCCCTAATATGTGGCTGAGCCCCCCGTTAGAGGACAGCCCCACCCGATGGGGGACACCCGTCTGTAGGGGACAGTCTCCAATACAATATACAGCCCCGCTATAGGGCCTAGCTGGCATTAGGGCTTGGCAGGACAATCTCTGGGGAGTGGAACTGGGTCTGGGGGTCCCACAGAGCGGGTACAGCTACAGGACCAGTGGGCAAAGCTCCACAGACCCCTCCACCCCATCCCAGGGGAGCAGAGCGAAGCTGGGGCAGGGATTTTATAGACTTGGAAGCCTTTTGGGAGACACCAGCGCTGAGCAATGCCACCACTGTCCCTGCTGTCTCGCAGGGAACGGAGCTCCGGGCTGGGGGACCCGCTGGGACAGGAGCCGGGTGGGCACACAGCCCCCAGTGCCACCTCCCTTTTTCAGTTTTGGAGTTACTCTGATCGATCATTCGGGCATAAAAATTCTCTCCCTGCACTCACTCGGCGAAAGAGGGCACAGCCGGGAGAGTCATTTCTTTCAGTGGCACGAGAGCTGTTCCTGTCTGAGCCTTTCAGGGTAACACTGGAGGGAGGAGGCAGCCCTGTACGATCCCGCTGCCCTCATCTTCACGGGACAGAGTCACCCCAAAAACATTTTCAGGCAATGGGCAAATGAGTTTGTGTGGGTTTGGGGGAGACTCAGCCACCAGCATCACCCCAGATTTTCAACATTTCCAGCTGCTTAAATTGATTCTCTCCCAGTTCCAGAGAAACGCTGTCCCCCCCCCAGCATTTGTCTGAAGTACTTTTTGCCCTATAGGTGTTTGCTCCTAGAAGAAAAAGCTATCTTTTTTTGAGAATTAGCAAAATAAAACAAGCTTCTCTGCATGCAAAGCCCGGATGTTGCCATCCCGTCCCCACGCTGTGACATGGCCCTTCTCTCCCTGCTCCTGGCTCGGGATGGTGGTGAGGGGCCACGTCCTGCCACCAGAGAGAATAAAGTTGCCCCCCAAGTACCTGGTGAGAGATCTAGCCTCCCCTTTTTGCCCCATCCCACCACCCTGCACTGCAGAAAGAGGCGATTTCAAGCACTTTGAGAACAGGGGAGTTGTTCAGACACTTGGCTTGAGAATTTAACCCACCCTCTGGAGCCGGAGAGGGGAAAGCAAAGAGTTTGGATTTTATTTCAAGGCAAATCTCCAGTGGTGAACACGCAATGTGCCAGGCGTAGTCGGCAGAGACCTGTACAGCTCATGCTATGGAACTGGCTCAGCACCGGCCAGTTAGTGAGGAAAGCCAGGGAATTTCTGCTGGGAAAGCATCCAGCTACGAACCCTGCCCTCCTCCCACGGGCATGAGTTAATTAGGACCAATTCACAAGTAGACAACACAAAACGAACCACTCTTGATCACGCATGGGGAGAAGGAGCTGCTCAGGAGCAAGCAGACAAAACCTTCGTGCTGTGAAACATTCACGTTCGGGGCCTCGGAAACTGAAGAGCAACAGAAACATCAAGAACCAGACAAAAGAAAAAGGCAGGCCCCTCGCAGTGTCCCAGCATAGAATCACAGACTGGTTTGGGTTCGAAGGGTCCTCAAAGCCCACCCAGTGCCACCCCCTGCCCTGGGCAGGGACACCTCCCACCACACCACCTTGCTCCAAGCCCCCTCCAA
>JAOTQQ010000014.1:156844-168084 GCA_026546715.1 Gallinago undulata
AGGGTGGGTGTCAGGAGGATGGGTCCAGTCTTTTTTCAGTGGTGCCCAGGGACAGGACAAGAGGGAATGGGCACAAATGTGAACATGGGAAGTTCCATCTAAACATGAGGAGGAACTTCTTTGCTGTGAGGGTGACAGAGCCCTGGCAGAGGCTGTCCAGAGAGGTGGTGGAGTCTCCTTCTCTGGAGACATTCAAACCCACCTGGACACTTTCCTGTGCGACCTGCTCTTGGTGGCCCTGCTCTGGCAGGGTGTTGGAGGAGATGATCTCCAGAGGTCCCTTCCAACTCCATATCATTCTGTGATTCTGTGAGCAAACACTGATGCCTTCACACCCCTAGTCTGCAAATTTCCCTAAAATACCATTTCTGGGGTTGGTTTCTCGGCAGGTCACCCAGCTCTGCTGGGGACTGCTCCCCAAAGCGGGCACAGGCAGGATTTTCCAGCTGGGCAAATATTTTTGGGGAGGGAAGGATGAGAGCCACCTGCCCTCCATTGGTCCAGAAGCATTACAGAAACGCAGGGAATATTTTAGCTATAAACCAGTAGAGGTCACTCCGCCCCAGTAAATCCAGTGCTACTGGAGATGTTGGGCCGCCAGTAAGAGAAAGGGCGAGTTTACTGGGGGTTGGTGGGATGGGCAGCAGGGATGAGAACATCGGGCACCCCGGAACCGGCAGCTCCTCGCTGTGTCCCCCATCGGAGCGTTCCCAGCACCTCCCCTGCGACTGAAATGCCATTTTTCACAAGCGTGTCTTGTTTAAAGAGTAGTTCTTTGCAAGGAATTTTTTAACAGATGCTTTAAATTTAATATTTTAAAAAAAAATACGAAGAAACAAGATTCTTGTGGGAAAAGACGTCTTTTGGAAAAAGACATCTTTTAAAAAAATGAAACCCAAAGAACAGTGCTGGTGTGGGGCAGGTTGATGGGCCAGGGGACTGGGAGACCCCCATCGCTGCCCCAGCTCCGGCTGGTCCCTGTATCCCCCCCTGCTCTCCTGTCCCTGCTCCCGCCCTTTCCCGGCTGGATGATACCCCTTCCCCGTGTCTCCACAAGCCGTGTCCTCTTCCTGGCACTCCTTAACAGCCAGGTTTTACTCTTCCATATATATTAACTATATATAAGGGGTGGGAATTGTGAAGGACGCGTGCTGCCTCCTGGGAATGGCAGTGACGGTGGCTGGGGAGCTGCCGGGGTGACACCCTGGGATTTTCTGACCCCCTCCCGGTACAAGGGTCCCTTTTTCTTTATTTCCCTCTGCTCCACAGCTCCCGGGCACTTCCACTGCTCCTGTGGACACGGCGGCTCTGGATTTGCAGGGGAAGCAGGGAGGTGAGATTTTTTTGGGGGAAGCAGAGGGAAACGAGGGTGAGATCCACACACAGTGATACCTTTGAACTGCGTGCATCCCGACGGAGAGGAGTCCTTGCATCCCAGCTCTTGCATCCGGAGCGCCCGTCTTCCTTCCTCCCCTCCTGGGTACTGTTTGAAAACAAATCCATGTACCCCCTGTCCCCAAACGTGTCCCCAGTTCTGTTGGGTCACCATCCTCGGCCAGGGGGTGTTTGGACAGAGGTTTCCCAGATGAAGATGGGTCCCTTCCCAGCTCCTGGGATCCTTCCCAGTGTATTCCTTCCCTTTAAGTGACCCAACAATCCCCTTACAGCGTCCAAAATCCAGCCTCATGTCCAAATCCTGCCCGGCAGGTCCTGAGCCCCTCAGGAAATGGCAGGTTTTTCTGTGGCTCCGAGGGGTTCCCTTTCCAGTCTCCCCCTTTGCTAAAATTTGGAATCACAGTCACTGCTGCCAACAGTATTCTTTTTTTTTTTTTTTTTTACCTTGTAAAACAGACTTTATTTTTCTTCCTGTAAATTTTGTGCAATATACATCTAGGTACCTATAGAATACACCTCAATAAAAAGCTTTTCATCCGTACATTATATGACTTTTTTTATTTAATGTCATGAAAAATTCAGACAATGCTTTTTTCCTTAAATAAACATTTCTCCCTCCCCTGCCCTCCCTTCCTAGCCGACTGGTCTGAAAGAGGAAATTTTATTTAGTTATTTTCTTTTCTTTAAAAAAATAGAAATTACAGTCTTACAAGACAGAACATTCAATGAGAACAGAAGCATGTTCCTAACTCTAAAAAGTAAAACATTTCCATAAAACCTGTCGGTATCTACAGGTCGGTGTGTGTCTGTGTGTGTGTGGACGGTGGTAAATGGAAAAAAAATGTTTTCCATTTCTTCCTTTCATTCATATAGATAAAAAATAACATAAAACCGACTGAAACATTATATATTTTTCTCTTTTTGCACCAACATTCACAAGAATATATATTATATATATATATATATTTTATCCATTTTTATACACAGTGTGAGGGTTCTGGAGGTGGAAATGCACACTCAGCTAAACTGCCGGAGCGAGCAAACAAACACAAAATTCATCTTCATCTCGAAAAGAGCAACCCCCCCCTCTCCCCCCCGTGGCCGAGGTCGCCCCCGCTCAAGGGAACCGTGGCCGAGCTCGGGCTGAAAATAAAGCAGCCAAACTTCCCAAACTTCTCGTGGCCGGAGGGATGGAAACGTCGCCCAGAGGCCGAGGGACCGAGCATCGAAGCGAGTCGGGGGGGGGGTGAGGGGGGGAGTCCTGGGGCTCCCGTGCATCAGCTCTACTGGCCACACACAGCTCCAGCGGGGGGGGGAGAGCGGAAATCTCCCTTTTTCAGGCATTTTTACCCAGGATTTTAGGCTCGCCCTTTGCCTACGAGCTCGATGCCCGGCTCTGCCGAGTCGCTGTCCCTTGGTGGCACCGAGGGAGGGCAAGGGACCTGGCACGGCCACTGGTGTCCCCCGCACTCGGGAGAGCCAGCAGAGGTGCCATGGGGGTGGGGGGGGGTGGGTTGGCATGCCCTCGCCATCCCTTTGTATGCATGCCCCCCTCCCCCCCCACTCCATCCCAGGCAAGACATAATTTAATTGACACCTAATCATTTATCCCCTCCCAAGAAATCACGTAATCAACAAGTCGGTTCCTTTAAAGAGAACTAAAAAGTGCAGATTCCTGCAGTTTGGCAGGTTGAGTTACACGTCTCTAACGCATCCAGTCTTCCCCACATTCCCAGGGGGGCTCTTATTGCTCAGAATCCCAAATTCTCTCCCACGAGGTGGACGCTGTGTTTTAAACCGGAAAAAACCGCAACTGGTGGTGAGGGCTCAGTCTTTTCCCCGTTTAAGGTGCTTTCTTGGTTTCTTTGCCGGATGAAATAAGAAGGGTGACGCTGACCATTGGTGCCTGTTGGCTGACGAATACTGAGGACGAAAAGAAGGCTGTGTGCTTTTTTCTTTTTTCTTTTTCTCTTTTTTTTTCCCCCCAAAAAAAACATTTCAAAGGAAGGGAGTGCTGCTGTCCCACAGGAACAGAGGGCGAGAGCCCCCCCCTCAAAGCACATCCATGTCCTCCAGTGCTTTTTTCCCACCGCGGAGAGGAGCCGGGAAGCAACTGGAGCTGTCGGAAACGATGCTTCAAAAGGAAAAAGAAAAAAAAAAAAAAAAAAAAGAAAAAGGCAGAACCCTCAAGACGAAAAAAGGCAGTACTGACTTCTTGCCTCGCACAAACTTTAGGAGCCGGGGGGGGGCAGGGAAGAAGCCCCAGCAAACGCGGCGCCGGGGAGCAGCGCATTGGCACTTGACGTGGCGCGGGGAGGGTGGGCGGCCGTAACGCAGACCTGGGCTCCGATGCTGCCTGGGGGGGGGAAGGAAAAACAAGGCTGACACACTCGGATGTGCTCTGAGAAACAGTTCCGACTTTGCAGAGCCAGAAAGTGCAGGGCTGGGGGCAGCGGCGGCCGGGGAAGAGCGTGGACTCGGGTTTTTCTCTGCCTTACACCGAAGAAGAAATCCCGTCGGCTTCCCGGTGAGTCCTCCCCACTCCAGGCTGGGCCACGGTCTTCCCTAGGATGCTTCCAAACCAACGGCACAGATACCCCCTCCCATCGCTAAGAAAGCTGCTCGTTGAGTTTAAGGGGTGCAATTATGGACTTGAAGGTCTTCAGCTTAACGCTCCGGGATGAGCCGAGCTGCCAGAGGACGGGGTTGGATGCCGGAAAAATCAACACGAAGCGGGAAGGGGCTGGGGGTTTTAGCCCTTTGTCAGCAGAAAGTGGGGCTGCCTCCGAGCAGGGGTTTCCCTTGTAGCTTTTGGCATTTGCTGCAGGAAGAGGGATGGAAAAACCTTCTGCAGATCCTGGCCAGAGAGTCCCTCGAGCCCCTTCTTTTGCCTTTTGAGCTTCCCAAGCTCCGAGCAGCAGGTCCCGACCGCACCGTGGCTTCCCGGGGAAGGAGTAAGGAGCTTCCGCTTCCCCTTCACCCCAACGGGCAGTTTCTTTCCCTAAAAAGCTCCCAGTTCCTGGTAAATAGAGGAAAAAGCCCAAAGTAACAGTTCTAACCAGCTCCTCGTGGGGGGAAAAACCTGGGTCCGACTCAACCAGGGATTTGGCCACAGTCGCAAGGGCAAAGCCCCTCTTCGAACAGCGCTCAGGAGGCAGGAAGGTGGCACGGGGTGGGCAGACCCGCCGAATCGGCTCCGAAAAGCCAAGCGGTTGGGCAGCTGGATGGGGAACTGGCCAGGAATTTGAGAAAGTGCCATGACAGAGGGTATGGAGACCCTGCAGAGCTTCTGCCCCACTGCGTTGGGCATCCTTGCCCCTCGAGCCAACCTCCTCCGTGGGGAAATCCTGTGCTGAATCCTCCCTCGGCCACAGCCAGGTCTTTCTTGGCTGAGCTCCTGACGTCACCCCATGTCCCACGGGAGAAGGAATAAAAGCAAAGACTTCACCCTCTCCTTGGCTCCAGCCGGGACCCCAAAGCTGCCCCCACCGGCCCGGCTCACCCCTCTCCCCCTGAGCATCACCCCTTCTTTATCCCGTGCTTCGTGTTTGGGTAAAAAAAAAAAAAAAAGAAGAGAAAAGAAAAATACTTATTAAAAAAAAATAAAACTCAGGGATGGAGAGTGCAGCCGGGAGGGCGGGAAGGGCCGTGCGGCGTGTGCGTGGCGTGCGCTGCCCCCGGACCCCTGCGCTGCCGGGAGAATCTCCCCTCCCCGGCAGAGATTTCACATTCATCTCCCTGGTACGGCAGGGCCCCCCCGCTTCCTCCTTCAAGGTGCTGTACATTCAAGAGCTATTGCAATCCACGGCGAGGAAACGGGGCCGGGGAGATACCCCAACCCCCCCCCTCCCCGCCCTGGGTTCTCTTGAGTTTGATTATTTGATTTAAATAAACTGCCCCGAACTTCGGAAGTTTAGTTCGTCTCCAAATTTTGGGGAACTCGAAGTGGGGGGTGGCGGCTCCCGGCCTTAGCTCTCCCGCGGGTCGCTGTACTGAAGCTCCGAGTTGAAGACCTCCTTATAGAGGGGTGGGAAGTTCATGGCGGTCTCGGGGTGCAGGAGGCGGAAAAATTCCAGCTTGTCCAAGTGCAGGTTGCAAATGGTCTTCATTAAGGGCAGCTTGGAAACCATCTGTGCGGAAAGAAGCCGGAACTGGTGACCACTGGGATGGTCACTGTTCCCCCTCCCCTGGGGACAAGCGGGGCAATTTGATGACCATTGGAGGTGCCTGGTGCCGGGGGCACCAGCGGACACCCCCCACCTTTGGGCAGCCTGGCAGCATCATGGTCTTGCCTCAAAACCCTCCCACAGGACAACCAGTGCCCAGGAGGGTGTGAGGAGCCCTCCCAGTGCCCCCCATCCCTGTCCCAGCTCCATCCTGCCCAAAACATTCCTGAAATAGCTCCTTTTGCCCCAAACCCCCACTGCCAGGCTCAGCAGCTGCCTCTGCCTACACCGTGATGGAGATGCACGGCCCGTGGAAAGAGAAATTCTCCTTCAATAGGTCCCGGGGTTCGCACCCCAAAAACTACCCGGGAGTGGCTATCGACCTCCGGCACAGCCACAGCCACCAGTTTGGTCGTGCCGTGCCCCGGCCGTGCCCCCCCACGCCGCAGCCATCACCGCTACCTTCGAGAGCTTGTCCTCAGCGGAGTGTTTCTTCTGGATCTCGTGCTGCAGGGCCACGTAGATCTTGTCCTGGAGCTTCTGCACCTTCTTGGACTCCGTCAGCCACGGACGATCTACCAGAGACAGCCAGTGCCCGAGTCAGTGCCGTCTCCCCCTGCTCTGTTAACTCTTCCTGCTCTCGGGACGTTTTTGGGGACAGTGGCCGGGCCAGGTGGTCCCTCTCCATCCCCTCCCCATCCCGCTGCGGGGGATGCAGCTCCTCCTCCCACCGAGGAGTTCCAGCAGATGCATTTTTTTCCCCCTAACCTCCTTCCATAACTTAAATCATCCACCAAAGAAGCAACGCTGAGATTTAGGGGGCAGCTCTCCCCAGCTTTGGCAGGAGACCCCCCCTCCCCGGCTGCAGTGTGTGTCCCCCCCACGCCAGCGCCCCCATACCCGTACCCGGGGAGAGCAGGACGGCGGCGGTGAAGAGGGCGAGCTCCTCGTCCGACAGCTGCAGGCGGCAGAGGGTCCTCGCCAGCTCGAAGACGGCGCCGATGAGGTCGTCACAGCCTGATGGGGGGACAGCGGGGAAGGGGGGGAGCGGGGGGGGATGTCACAGCTCCGCACTGCCCGGTGGCACCCACTGCTCGGAAAGCTTTCGGAGTTGAGATTGGTGAAGGGGGGGGAGGTCCCTGGCAGAGGATGCCCGGCATGGCTGGGTGGAAAGCGGGTCCTGACCACGGTGCACATCAACCCAATCCCAATGGGAGCGGGAGCGAATGCAGGGGAGTGTCACCTCTCCCTGCCCCCCAGGGATTTAGCCCAGTGGCGTTTCCCCCGGCTGTGAACCCCAGCCCTGTGGAGAGGAGAAGGAGAAGGAGAGGGAGAAGGAGAGGGAGAAGGAGAGGGAGAAGGAGAGGGAGAGGAGAGGAGAAGGAGAAGGAGGGGGAGAAGGAGAGGGAGAAGGAGGAGAGGAGAGGGAGAGGAGAGGGAGAGGAGAGGGAGAGGAGAAGGAGAGGAGAAGGAGAGGAGGAGGAGAGGGAGAAGGAGAGGGAGAAGGAGAGGGAGAAGGAGAGGGAGAAGGAGAGGGAGAAGGAGAAGGAGGAGAGGAGAGGAGGAGGAGAGGAGAGGAGGAGGAGAGGAGAGCCCCGAGCGGGGTGAAGCGGCTCTTACCGAGAGACTTGAACATCTGGACGCCGCCGAACTTGCCCTCGAAGAGGATGGTGTTGTTCAAGGGGTTGAAGGCCCGGATCATACGGATCAGGAGCACCTCGAGGCAACCTGACGTAGGCAGAGAGAGCGCAGAGCAGGGAGGGCAGGGCAGGGGGGGTTCCATCATCCCAGGGCCAAATGTAAGACAGAGGAAAGCCCCCAGTGCAAGTTTGAAGTCCAGATTGTTCATTCCCAAGAGCAGAATGGTTACACCAACAAATCCAATTTGGGTTTTGGTGTTGTGTTTTGTTTTTTTTTTAAGGTTTCCAATTGCAACCACAATATTTCACCAAAGGGAAATATTTTCCAGGCATTTGCAACCGGACACAGAGATCAAGGTCGTGGCGGAGCACCAAGAGAGGAGAGGGGGAAAACAAAATAAATAGAAAGAAAATGGAAGGAAGAAATGAAAGAATGGGTTAAACTCAAGAGCGTTGGGCATGGCCAGGTCTGGCTTCGGGGTACAGCACCCTGCTGGGACGCTGGCACATGTCCCCTCTGCCAGGCTTCCCAGCCCTGAAAGTTTAGAAACTGGGCATTTTTTCCACCTTTTTGTTTTTGGCATTTTGGGGCTTTTGCAAACTCAGCTGCCTCTCCTGGGCACAGCGTTTCTGGCGCAGAGAGATGGACGGTTGGGGATGTGGGTACGATGCCATTGTCCTCTCTTCCCAGTCTCCTGCTGGGAGAAGAGGCCAATCCTTTCCTCTTCTCCCTCCCTGCTCCCCTTTGGCTTTGGCACCCCTTTTCCCGGGGGAAAACCCACTGTGCTTCTTTACATCCCAGTTTCTGGTGCCACTTGGTTGACCATGGAGAAAAGCCTCTGCCTGTGGTGGCCACTTCCCTCATCCCTCTCTATACCATCACCTTTAGACATGACCTTCGACTCCTTCCAACCCAGAACCTGCTCCCCGAGCACTGATGCTGAGCCCTGGGGCACCCGGGGTGGGTGAAGGAGTGGAGACCCAGAAAGGAAAGCACCAGCCAAGAGAGAAGATGGGATTTGCCTTTGGGACCATGGCTGCTGCTTGGGAGAGGAGTTCACAGAATGACAGAATCACATGGGGTTGGAAGGGACCTCTGGAGATCATCTCCTCCAACCCCCTGCCAGGCAGGTCCACTCAGAGCAGGTCCCACAGGAACGTGTCCAGGCGGGGTTTGAATGTCTCCAGAGAAGGAGACTCCACCACCTCTCTGGGCAGCCTCTTCCAGTGCTCTACCACCCTCACAGGGAAGAACTTTCTCCTCATCTTTAGGTGGAACTTCCCATGTTCAAGTTTGTGCCCATTCCCTCTTGTCCTGTCCCTGGGCACCACTGAAAAAAGACTGGACCCATCCTCCTGACACCCACCCTTGAAGTATGTATAGGCATTGATTATAAGCATTGAGTTGGGGACATGAGGGGGACAGCAGGGACACAATAGGGTCCCCTGCTCTTACCGGCTTTCAGGAGGATGATTTGGTCGTTCTGGCAGAGTTCCATGAAGCCCTCGATGCGCTTGGCGAACTCCACCACGTACTGGATGGCGTTGGAGATCTGCAGCGAGCACTGCTGCCACATGGCTTCGCAGCTCTGCTGGCACAGCGGGGACATTCTGCAGGGCTCGCTGACACCCTGCCACCCAGTGTCCCACCACCCACCCACCCCATTGCAGGGGGGCACGAAGGGACCCAAGTGCCATTCACTGGGGCTGGTGGCACTGGGACACCTAGGATGTGACCTGGCACCACAACCTCTCCCCAATACTGGGCTTTTGCAGCAACCAAAGCACCGAAAGACCCTCCTCATCCTCCTCGTCCCCTTGCTGAGGGCTGCGGTGGCTCTGGTGGTGGCGGGGAGTCGGGGGGGTGGTGGCAGTGGGACTCACCTTGCTCTGCAAGGCGCGGACCTCCTCGGGGGAGTAGAGGCTCCAGGCCAGGCGCTTGAGCTCCTCCGTCGTGTACTGGCATGTCTCCAGGTGTGACTTCACCACGTTCTGGGCCACCCGGTCTGCAAGGCCAGGGCAGTGGGGGGGTGAGCCTCCGGGGACCCCACCGGTCCCCAGACCCCAACACTGTACCCTCTTGGGTGTCCTGGGGGGCTGGGGGGGTAGAGGGGTTCCTGTCTGGTGTCACAGGAATCTGAGGACAGATGAGGTGTTGGAGGCTGTCCCCGGGGCAGAGGGGGGGATGCTCTGCATGATCTCAGGTGCACTGAGCTCCACCAGTGCTCAGCCTGGAGTGTTTTCAGTTTAAAAAAAATGGTCAGGGTTGGAAGGGAGCTTCAGAGATATTTCCTGCAACCCCCTGCCAGAGCAGGGTCACCCAGAGCAGGTCACACAGGGTCGTGTCCAAGTGGGTTTGGAGTATCTCCAGAGATGGAGACTCCACCACCTCTCTGGGCATTCTCTTCCAGGGCTCTTCCACCCTCACAGGAAAGAGATTCCTCCTGATGTTGAAATGGAATTTCCCATGTTACACCTTGCACCTGCTGCCCCTTGTCCTGTCACCAGGCACCACTGAGAAGAGTCTGGCCCCATCCTCTGGGCACCCACCCTGTAGCTATTGCTCAGCATCGATGAGGTTACTGCTTGTTTTTTCTAAAGGAAACCACTGCCACCTTGCAAGAGGAAGCTCTTGTTGATAAATCATTGGTTACAGGGTCCTCTGAAGCCATAGCTTGGACAAAAAGTCACTTAGGACTATACTATGACACTACCCTGTACATGTTCTAATGCTATACCACCAATATATGGAGGTTCCCTCTGATGGCAGAGGGGTAGGAACTAAATGATCTTCAGGGTCTCTTCCGACTCCAACCACTTCACATTTCACTTTGGTTCTGTGATCAGGAAACACTTTTTACTGTGAGGGTGACCAAGCAGAGGATGCCCAGAGAGGTTGTGGAGTCTCCATCCTTGGAGATATTTCTAAACCACTGGCTTTAGGTGGCCCCGCTTGAACAGGAAGGTTGGACCAGATGACTTCTAGAGGTCCCTTCCAACCTCAACCTCTGTGATTCTGCGAGGGGACAGATTTGGGGCTGCTCTGAGAGCCAAGGCTGGGTCGGATTCTTGTTGTGAGTGTGCCCTGTGCTCCGTGGGCACCCAGGGCTGGGTCGTAGAGTCACAGAATGGTTTGGGTTGGAAGGGACCTTAGAGATCATCTAGCTCCAACCCCTTTCCATGGGCAGGGACACCTCCCACTAGACCAGGTCCTGCACCAAGCTCCATCCCGGGGGCTGCACACCCTGTGTCTGCCTGGCCTCGCGTGGGGACCGCGCCAGTGCTCACCGATCTCGAGGACGGAGATGTCGGCAGCCAGCTGGCCTCCCTCCAGCCCACCGTGTGCGAAGAGGGACGGCTCCAGCATCAGCTCGTAGATGGACTCCTGCTTGATGAGCGTGGCATCGGCCACGTCCAGGCTGGACTGGTCGGGCGAGGGCTGCGCCGAGGCCAGCAGGTCAAGGTTGTAGTAGGTGTTGCTGCCATCGGGGGTGAGGGGGATGTCGAAGAGGAGCCCGTCCGACAGCGTGGAGATGTCGTCCAGGTCCGAGACGCCACTGCTGATGCTGGTGGTGTAGACACGGCTCAGGGGCTCAGGCTCATCCTTGGTGCCGCCGCTCTGCTCCTGGCTCTGCTGGTGCTTCTGCACCTCGGCGTAGAGGCTGTCCCGCTGCTTCTTGGACATGCGGCCAAACTTCACCGCTGCCCGGGGAGGAGAGGGCGGCCGTGTCAGGGGCAGCTTCTCCCCCACAGAGCAGAGCCGTGACCGACCCACTGCCCTGAGAAGGATCCCAGCTCCCGGGGGATTGCACAATTTGGGGGTGTATGAACCCTGAGCGGGGCAGGGACCCCACTGGATGTACACCCACCCCCCCCACTCTGCCCCTGGGTTGAATGGCTGGTCCATGTCACTTAAATTTTCACAGAATCATAGAATCCCAGACTGGTTTGGGTTGGAAGGAACCTCAAAGCCCACCCAGTGCCACCCCCTGCCCTGGGCAGGGACACCTCCCACCACACCACCTTGCTCCAAGCCCCC
>JAOTQQ010000014.1:168184-179392 GCA_026546715.1 Gallinago undulata
TTCCCCCTCCTCCTGTGGCTCCCCTCCCTCATCCAGAGTCCCTCCCCAGCTTTCCTGGAGCCCCCCTTCTTTAGGGATTGGAAGGGGCTCCAAGGTCTCTCCGGAGCCTTCTCTTCTCCAGCCTGAACCCCCCCAACTCTATTGCTACGCTCCTCACAGAGTCCCTTCCCCACCTCTCCTGTAGCCCCCCTTTCTTTTTTCCCCTCATGGAAAATGCAAAAGCTTCCCAAAACCCTCCCTTCCCTGGGCTGGCTCCGCAGCTTCGGTCCCCGCAGCCCAACTGGGAGAGGAGCCCTGGTGAGACTCACCGTCGCGGGACATGCCCAGCGCCAGGCATTTCTGCAGGCGGCAGTGCTGGCAGCGGTTGCGGTTGGTGCGGTCGATCAGGCAGTTCCTCTGCCGGGAGCAGGAGTAGCTGGCGTTGTTCTGCTGGCTCCGCCGAAAAAAGCCCTGCGCGGGACGGGGGAGGTGTTGGGAACGCGGCCGGCGGGATGCCGGCCCCCTCAGTCACCCACCCGCTCCTCCCCGGGTGTCCCCCGGGCTCACCTTGCAGCCTTCGCAGGTGATAACGCCGTAGTGGATCCCCGAGGACTTGTCTCCGCAGATCTTGCACGGGATCACTTCGATTTGGGCTGCGGCGGGAGGGAAAAATTGGAAAAAAATCCCACCGCGGTTAATGGTGGGCGCCGCTGAACCGAACGAGGGAGATGCCCCCCTTCCCTCCCCCCAGACAGCCCAGCCCTCTGGGCAGCTGGGGAAACTGAGGCACAAGACCCAGACCCACCGGCAGCCCAGCCCTTCCCACAGACCCCACGGGGATGCTTGTGCCTCAGAGAGGTGCCCCCCCAAAACGGCCCACGCAGGGTGTGGGGTACCCCCATCCACTCCCCCGTCCTCTCCAGCACCCCGAGAGGGGTAGGAAAGCCCTTTGTGGCAGGTGAGCACAGCACGTGTGTGCACCAGCCCACCCTGCACCCCACTGTGGAAGCGTCCCCCTTATTTTTCAGCTGCATGTTGGGGCGGGGGGGGCCACCACAGACAGGGACATCCCTGGCACGGGGACCACCCCCATTCTGCAGCCACAGACACTCTCCTGCCGGGGGTCTGGCCCAAGCAGAGGGTCTGGGGGCCCCTCGACCACCCCGACCCCCCCCCAGCAGCTCCTTAGGAAACCCAGGACCGATATAGCCACCGCTGGCTCAAGGTCCCGGCCCCCTTCCCCCCCGTAAATCCGCTTCCCTCCCCGCTTCTGCTTCGCTGGCACTGAGCTGCTAATAGGCTTCGTCCTCCTCATTTTCCAGCTGCCCCAGATCTGGGCTGGCTCTGCCCGCCCCGCGTGCGCCGGCACCCCCCCGGGACTCGTACGTGCCTCCCGGCATCTCTGCACCCCTCTAATCCCCGCCCCAGCCCCCCGGCGGGGCTCAGCGCGGCGTCGCTCGGGAGGGTGCTGGGCGGCCGCCACCGCGCCAAAATAACCCCCGCAGCCAGATTATGGTTATTTCAAATCTCCTGGGCCTCTGCAAATCCCCGGCTCGAGTAATTCCCTTCTGCCTCTCTCCTCCCCTGGGAGCGACCAGGTTCTGGTCGAGGGACATGTTTTGTGCGGTGCTGCCGGCCGGGGTCACCTCCGCGGGTGACAATCCCGATGCTCAGCCAGCGCTGTCTGCACCCCGACCCCCGGCGATGCCCTGGGGTCCCTCGCTGCTTTGGGGGAGGCTGGGTCAGCACAAGGCTCGCTGTGCAGCGGGGCAGCCATCGGCCCCCCAGGGATGCTATTGGTCCCCTTCTTGGGGCTGCCAGCAGACCCGTGGTCTCCCTTTGGTCCTCTGAGGATGCTGTCGGTCCCCTGGGTCTGCCATCGGTCCCCCAGGGATCCTTTTGGTCCCCTGGGTCTGCCATTGGCCCCCCAGGGATGCTGTTGGTCCCCTTCTTGGGGCTGCCATCAGACCCTGCATCTCCCTTCGGTCCCCCAAGGATCTTGTTGGTCCCCTGGGTCTGCCATCAGTCCCCCAGAGATGCTATCAGTCCCCTTCCTGGGGCTGCCATCGGTCCCCCAAGAATCCTTTTGGTCACCTGGGTCTGCCATTGGTCCCCTGGGTCTGCCATTGGCCCCCCAGGGATGCTATTGGTCCCCTTCTTGGGGCTGCCATCAGACCCTGGGTCTCCCTTTGGTTCCCCAAGGATCCTGTTGGTCCTCTGGGTCTGCCATCGGTCCCCCAGGGATGCCATCAGTCTCCTTCCTGGGGCTGCCATTGCACCCTGGGTCTGCCATCAGTCCCCCAAGGATCCTCTTGGCCCCCCAAACCCCCCGGGGCAGATTTACTCCCAGCCACAGGGGGCAGGACTCACCCCACGTCCGGGTGCAGGCAGAGGGACGGATCCCTCCCTCATCCCCTGACTCCCCGCTCAGCTCCTGCCCCAAATGCACCGGGGGATTTTGAGGTTCACCCTTCCTTCCCAACGCTCCCTGGCTTCTCCCAGGGCTGGGTGTTGTCCCCCCACTGGCCCAAAGGGGTCACATCCCACCCCTGCCTCTCCCCAAAGCCTCTGCTGTAGTTTTGGGCCTGGGGCAGCAGCTCTCATCCCCCCCCACTCCCCCAGCGTGGGCAGGGAGTGGGCAGGAATGGTCAGGGCCAGTCCCAGCCCTCCCCCAGTGCATTGGCATCACAGCCCCCCCCTTTGGTGGGAGATGGAGGCAGGGACAGGGTGACATATGCCCCCCCCCCTCACCTTGCCAGCCAGTTCTGGTGACAGAGACAGCCCCAATTCCCTGCCAGAGAGGGGTGAGAACCTGCGAACCATGGGGTCCCCTCCCTGCCCCAACACCCTGTCCCGGGGAGGGGATGGGATGGGATGGGGGTGGTGGCACCATGAGGGGCACGGGGAGGCGGTGCCACCCCCAGCAGGAAGCCGCGTCGGTTCGTTATGCAAGGTTAATTGCAGCCGCCGGGTGATGCATCGTGGTGGCACCGCACCCTCACGCCCGCGGCCGATACTCCCGGTGCCCCGCAATTACCGGCACCGAGAGCGCCCACCGGGCAGATCCTGAGGGTGCCCCCCCGACAGGGACCTTTCCCTGGCTCCCAGCCGTGGCCATGGCTTCCTGTGATGCCCAGTGGCCAAATCCTGCCCCTGCACCCCCAGACCCAGGCAGGGGGGGACCCCCCCAGAGCCCCCGCAGCCAGTGTGGGCAGAGCTAAGGGGGCACCGGGGACGATGCTCTCCTGGCTCCTCCAGAGCCGACTGCCACCCCTGGGTGCCACAAAGGAGAAGACCTGACCGTTCACCCACAGCCTCCTGCAGCTCTAATTACTAACCTGCTAATTACACGGCCATGCCTGCCGCTGGCACCTGACCCGCTCGTAAAAATGTTCGCCCCAAATAACTGACGTGGAGATAGAGCCGTAACCCCGGTGCGATGGCAATTACAGCCCGGGACAGCGTTTAATTGCCCCGGCTGAATCACAGCGCTGGCTCCTTTGGTGTCCCCTGGTGTGTCCCCTGGTGCCGCGGCCACCCCTCCCCAGGGCCGGACACCCCCCCGGGGCAAACCCAGCGGGATGGGGAGGGGTGTGGGTACTGCTGAGGTGGCCACAGGAGCACCCCGCATCCCCCAAACCCCACCATGATCAGGGGGAACATCACAGCAGACACACACACCCCCTCCCCCGCCGTGCCTCAGTTTCCCCACGGGGACACTGGGCTCCTCTCCCACCACAAGGCTGCGAGCATTGGCCACACTGTGCAAAAAGGGGGGTTATTTATATGCTGGGAGGGGGGCAGACAAGGAAACTTCCCCCCTTGGGTCCAGCAGGGCTAAAATAGGGGGCAGGAAAAAAAAGAGACAAAAAAACCAAAGGGGTTAAAAATTAAATAATAATCTCCAGCCGGCAATTAAAATGTCCCGGCCGTGGAATTTGCTCTCCTCCCACTGTAAATACTTCTTGCCCAACTCCCGTCCCGCTGCCACCCCTCGGCCTTTATGTAAGTGGCACCGTGGCACCGTCCGGCCACCACGGGGCTCGGCCGTGCCGGCGGTGGTTGCCCCCAGTGCGGCGGCTGCGCGCGGTGGCCCCGTGGCCAGCGCCATCCTGTCCCACTGACACACTTTCTGCCCCACGCGCTTGTGTAACACCGCTGCCCTTAACCCTTCCCGCGGCTGCCGCCGCACCGGGGGGGAGAGGCGGCTGCACCCCAACCTTCTGCGAGGGCATTGCGGGGCATTTTGGGGGTTTTGGGGGTATTTTGGGGTGATACCTCTAGTCAGCCCTGGGGACACCCGTTTGTCGCCCTGCTGTCCTCCATGGGGGACGTAGGTCAATCCCTGCGTGGTCCCCAGGACACAGGTCCCGTGTCACCCCCTGGACCCGTGTGTGTCCCCCCATCTCCAGCCCCGCTCTGTTTGTCCCAGTCCGGGCAGGCGGCTCCGGTGGTTTCGGCAGAGCCAGCGCCGCCCTCCCCAGAGCAAGACTCGGCCTTCCTCCCACCCCGGCACACCCTCCTCTCCATCACCTCCGCCCCGAGAGCGGGCATCCCTCCTGCACCCCAAAACAAGGCAGACCCCATAAGATCCAGCCATGGAGATCTGCATCCTCCCTCCCTGGCACAGGGGCCAGGGGTGTCCCCATCCTCCTCCTCCTCCTTCCCTCTTATCCCTCCTCTCGGCCTTATTTTCTCACTATTGGGATGGGGAATCACCCCCAAACCCTCCTCACCCCACTGAGCCCTGGGACACGCTGCAACCTCTCAGATGCCAGAGGCCTTTTAGAGCTGCCCCCCTCTCCACACCCCCTGAGCTGGCTCCAAGGGGCTGGGTGTCCCTGGCCAAGGGGAACATGAGGGGTGGTTTAGGGGGCTCTGGCAGATCCCTGGGGGGATGGAAGGTGTTCTGGGGGGCACTGGCAGGTCCCTCATTTGGTGCAGCCCCCCCTCTCCCTCCCGGAGTGAGCCTGCACACCCTTCACCCATGGGGCTGGGTCAGGATTCGGCCACCCCCTCCCCTGGGTGGGCTACCTGAGGCCACGAGAGCAACTCACACCCCCCCCCCACTGCAACCCCTGGGTGCCTTTCGCCTGGGTGGGGGGAGCAGCCCAGCTCCAGGTGTTGGGGAGGTGGCTCCGTGGCCCCAAATCCCCCCTCGGCTGCCGGGACGAGGGCTGGGGCCAGTGGCTTCCCCGGTGCCCTGGCTCATTACCCGGTGAACCTGCTGGGAAAGTAGGTCTGTGCCCCATCCCGCTGCCGCGATCGATGCCGCAGGACGGGCACCTCCGGTAATTAACAGCAGCCCCGCAGCCCTCCCCCACCCCCCCCTGCCCCAGCCAGGGCTGGGGGATGCTCTGATGCTCTGCCACCACCTCCGATGCTCTGCCACCGCCACCCTCTCCCCTCCGGCTCAGCATCCCCCCTGCACCCAGAGCAGGGGGAGGAGGACGAGTCCAGGCTCCACAGGGACCTGCAGGGACCCACGATGCCACCCCACCTCCCCATCCCTGCCCCAAAACCCAGCTTTCCTCCTTCATTCCCTGCAGCAACCTCCGATCCCAGGTCCCGGCACCGCTCCCGCCTCCGGGAGCCACCACAGCAATTAGTGGCTGTTATATTTCGGGAAGGTGGCCGTGGGGTAGGGCTGGCAGAGGAGGAATAAACAGGTAAAATAAAGGGGACGATCACCCCCTTTACATCTGCTGGTGGGTTTGCTTTGAAACGGGCTCCCGGGCTGCAGCGCCCCGCGGTCACCCCGGCATTTTGGCTGTCACCGCCGGCAAATCCCACCCCGGCCCGTGCACCCCACGGGGAACCCCAAAGGGGCTGGGGCTGGTTTGCAGCAGGTGGCCAGCACGGCCCCGGCGTGACGTGCAAAGCACCGGCTCTGGGCCACAGGGGCACCAGCAGCACCGGGGCCACGTGGGCAACCCATCGGCTCCGTAAGGAAAATTCAAACGGCACAACTCCGGCTCCGCACTGGGCTGCGACGCTGGAGGTGGGAACTGTTTTTTTTTTTAATCAATGAGCACAAATTTCCTACAAACTTTGAGCCAGAACAGGGCTCAGCCACTCTCCCCTTACCCCGTGGGGACCCCTGGCCACTTTTCCTTGTGGCCACGTGGCCGGTGGCTTCGCAGCCGCCCCCATCCCCAGCGAGGTGCAATTTTTTTCCCTGTCCCGCAGTGTAGTGCTTGTCCCCCACTAGGAAATCGTAGCGAGCAGCGGCTGGGTGGGTGGGCAACGAGGCTCCCCCCATAGCTACCTGGACCCTGCCCTCTGGCTGTGCCGGTTCACCGGCTCCCGTGCCAAGGCCAGCCCCACCGGCGCGGGACACAGCCCTTTGCACTTTGGCTGGCACAGGCGGGTGGCAGAGGTGGGGCGGTGGGAAGGGGGGGACCTGCCACCCCAGCCCGGCGTGGGGACAAACGGGGCCGGGGTGGGAGAGCCCCTCCAGCCCCGTGCGTGGATGATTCGGGGGCCGGGGGGAGGAATTATCTCCGCGGCGCCAAATAAAGGCAGCAAGAGCGGCGCCGCTCACCACGTCCCATAAACCGGGCGCGATTTCGACTTTAGCGGCTCTTTAAATAACCGCTGCGGGGTTCAAAGTTGAACGTGACAGGGGAGGAGGGACGGGCAGGACAGGCAGGGGACACTGCCAGCAGGGCCACGGCTGTGGGTTTAACCCGCCGCCACCCATGGGGACAGGGACCGACGTCTCCCCATCACCGCGCTTCCCCCCTCTGGGCGCTGCTGCTCCCTGGGGTCATGGGGGTCAAGGATCCCAAATCCTGGCTGGGTCCTTTGGGAGCCCATGCTCCCGGTGGCCACCACCCTTCTCCTCCAACCTTAATTTTGGGCGGTGAAGGGCAACGACCGTCCATCACCACCCGCATCCCCGCCGTGCCCGGGCCGGGGCGCAGCCGTCGTGCGGGAGGGCCGACGGGCGCCCTTGCCGCTGCGTGCACGCTGCCGAAACGGGCAGGGAAGCTCCTCCTCCTCCTCCCTCTCTCCGATTTTTTTTTTTTTTTTTTTTTTTTTCCCAATGACAGATCTAGGTCACTAGGACAAGTCGGAAAGGCTGCCGAGCCACCGCACGCTCCTCGCCACGCCGCCGCTTGCAAAACAAGCGAGCAGGAGGGCTGGAAACCCTATAGGATTATACAGCAAAGCCTCTTGCCCGGCAGAGCCGCAGCCAAGGGAAGGACAGGAGCGAGGAGCCCCTGTGCCCCCCCTCATCCCGGGAACGGGGCAGAAGGGTGGTGTTTTTGGGGGGAGAAACCAGAGATTGAACCTATTCAAGCGTCGTCACGCGGCACTTGGCGAGAGATGGGCGCCCTGCGCCGGGCAGGGCTGCGGGAAAAGCGCCCGATGGGGGAAAATGATGGGATATCAGGGGGGGCTGGCACTAAATTAGGGCCCATACACAGTAATGGGGGGGGGGGGGGAAATGGAAAAATAAAAGAAATTTTAAAAAGTTCATCCAGCTGCTAATTAAGCCCGGTGCCAGCTCTGCAGGAGCTACGCAAGAGGCAGGCGGTGTTAGTAATTAGGCAGGCGTTAATGTTTCCCTCCACACTAATAAAGGTGAAATCCCGGGATGTCACGGAGTGGGAAGGGGACGCGGGGGGCTCGCCTCGGCCGGCCCCACCGTTACACAAGCGTGCGGCGGGTGGCAGAGCCGCAGCACCCGCCGCCGCGCCGGGGAGGGGGGAAACCCATCGGAGGTAGCTGGAAGACCTCCGTCCCCGTAGGTGCACCCCAAAATACACCTGAATGTTGCACCCGCAAATACACCCCAACGCGTGCACCCCAAAAACCACACCAAGGGGGGGAAGGGCTCTGGCACGGCAGGCGAGGATGGAAAACTGCTTTAAAGGGGGATAAAAATCCCAGCCCGGGGTGTCGGGTCCCAGCAGCTCCATCGGGGACGGGGATGGGGACAGCATGGTCTGGCCACCACTGCGTCACCATCACCGGGCCCCGCTGGATCGTCCCGCCGGAGCCTTCCTCCCTCCCCGCCCCCCCCCTCCTCCTCCTCCCAACCGCCTGTTTTGCAAAGCAGAGGGGTGAAAAGTAGGAATTGCTTTTAATAAGGGATAGAATCAGGCAGGCACTGGTGCGACCCATCCCTGGATAAGGGGCACCCGAAATTGCGGCGGGTCCCTCACCCGTGTGTCCCCCCCCACCCAGGAGCTTCCCTCCGGCCCCGAAGCGCTCCCCGAAACCACGGGGAGGGGGAAAAGGGGAGGGAAAAAACCCCACAAGAAATCCAGCCCTGGTGGGAGCAACATATTGAAGAGGAGATTAAGGGGTTTAGTGCGAGGAAAAGCTTAAGAGCGGGTCTAAGCCGGCCCCGGGAAGCGACGCAAAATAAACAACAATTTTTATTCCTAATGAAGGGGGGAACCGGAGCCGCCAGAGCGACCCGGCGGGGCTGGTGCGGGATCCACCCCCCCCGCGTCCCCCGGCCGGGCTGATGTGCGTGTCCTCCGGCAGGAACGATGCCGGGGTCCCACCCGTGTCCCCACCGACGGGGACGAGACGCGGGTGACCCTCTGGCGGGGCTGATGCGAGTCCCCCCCCGCGTCCCCCGGCGGGGCTGCTGCCGGGTCCCCCTCCGTCCCTCCCCGGGGACAACTTTTCCCGCTGCCCCCCCCGCAGTCGGGGGGTTCCCCCGCTGTCCCCAGCCCCCCCCCCCAGCCCCTTCCCGCACTCACCTCGCATGGTGGCCGGCGGCGGTCAGGAGCGCGCCGGGGGGCGCATGGGGCGGTGCGGGGGTCCCTGCGGCGGGGCGGGGAGCGGCGGCACCGGGCGGCACCGGGAGGTACCGGGTGGCACCGGGAGGTACCGGGCGGCTCTGGCACCTGCCCCTCCGCCGCTGACCCACTTCTGCCCGAGCATGCGGCCGTTCACATGACGAGCCCGCCCCGCTCCGCCCCCCCCCAAATCGGTTTCACTTCCAGCCCCACCTCCTGCCCTTCCTCCTCCTCCTCCTCCTCCATCCCCGCCGGCTGCCCGGTGCCTCCTCGGTGCGGGGGGCTGCCCTGCCGCGGGGAGGGGGTTGCGGGGGGTGGGGGGGGCTCACGGCTCTGCCCGGGGGGTGCTCGGCTCTGCCCCCCCCCCCCCGGCTCTGCCCGCCCCTGGGAGGGCCCTGCCGGTGCCCGGCCTGTCCCGGCTCGCCCGGGCACGGGGCCGGCTGCGTGTCCCGCTGAATCACCGCGGCTCCTTGCTTCACCCCGCTCCCCGCGGGTACCCCGCCCGCCACGGGGACCCCCGGTGCCCCCCCGGCAGGACAGGGTTGGAGGGAGGGATGGGGGGGGGCGGGAATCTTGGAGAAGGTGCCGACACCCGGCTCTTGGGGGGGATGGAGAAGTGTGGGGAAGTCCCCAGCAGCTCCCCCCGCCCCGGTGTCCCCACGGCACGGGGCAGATGCCACAGTCCGAGGGGACATCCCGGCTGGACAACCCGTGGGAGCCACAGGGAGCTTTGGGGGTGCCCTTCCCACCCCATCCTTCATGTCACGATGGACGCAGAGGGCTCTGGGGCCCGGGGCGGTATCCCGGAGAGCGGGGTGCTCCCACACGCTGCTGCAATAAATGCAGAGAAATCCTGGCTCCGGACCACGCAACGAGACCTCATGGTGCAGCACCAGAGGTTTTGGCACAGGGCAAAGCCCCACGGCTTGGGTTTGCAGTGCCACTCTTGTACCAGGTCACCAGAGTCCCCATGGTGCCACAACAGAGGGATGGTCCATGTCACGGCCAGGCCGGGGTCAGAGTGTGAGGGATGCAGCGCTCAACAGTGCCTGGGGGTGCCTGGGCCTGGAGACCTGCTGTGTTCAGAGATAGCATCTACCATGGCCATGAACATGGCATTCACCATGGACATGGGCATGGCATCCTCCATGGATACGGTGCTACCATGAACAAGGCATCCACCATGGGCATGGTGTCCTTCATGAACACTGTTCACCATTGACATGGGCATGGCATCCACCATGGGCATGGTGTCCACCATAGAAACAGACCTGGCATCCACCACAGGCATGGATGTGGCACCTGCTATGGGCATAAGCAAGCCACCAGTCATGGCCAGGGGCAAGGTATGGGCATGGACATCACATCAGCCATTGGCATGGAGGTGGCATCCACCACAGGCAACCATCACCATTGTTACTCATGTGGCATCGCTGCCTCCTCCCTGGACCCTGTGCCCTCACGGTTGGGCTCTGCAGGGGGCACCACAGCCCCCAAACCCTTCAATTAAACCACTTAAGCACAGATGAAGAGGGAGATTTCAATCCCCATCCGTCCCAAAGCCTGGGGCTGAGCTGGGGGCGCAGTGACACCGCTGGGCCAGTGGCAGAGGGCGTCCCCCCACCCCTCTCCTGGCAGCGGGGCAGGCGGGTGGCAGATGGATGGCAGGGCTGAGCCGTGGTGGCACTCTGTGTGCTCCCACCCGTGTGCCGCGTTACTGCCTCGCTCCGCTCCGGCGCTGGAGCGGCTGCGGCCGGGGAGGGGGATAATGGGGGATGCGGGGGGGATGCGGGGGAGAAGGGGGGGGAGCTGCCCGCCGCGCTCCAGTGCTGCTGTCTGACACGATTCTGCTGATGGCGATGGGGAATGGGTTGGCTGCTCTCGCCGGTCGCGTTTGCTCCTTCCTCCTGACTTTCCTCCCTCCTCCTCCCCGGCACGCTCCGCATGGATGGGCGCGCAGACGGGACGCGGGGCGACGTCTCGCCTCCGTCTTTACGGTCTTCAACGGCTCGTTGAAGGGCTGAGACTCAGCCCCGTGGCTTTAGGGCTGCAGGGGAGGAGGTGAGGACCTTACTCTGTGTCCCTCCTGGGGGGTGCAGGAGCTGCACCAGGGCAGGACCACCCCCCCCTTTCGTCTTGACCAGGGTCTTGCCCTGCAGACTTGGCTGGGCTTAAACTGGGCTCTCGGTCCCAGCAAGCCCAGCCCCCAAAATCCCACCCTGGCACACATCTCCACCATCTCGGTTGGCAGCGGGCGCTGTGAGGCCGTTGCCCATCCCTGGAGGTCACCGGTGCTGCCCAAAGGAGGTCAGCCTCATTTGGCCCATTTCACAGATGGGGAAACTGAGACTGGGAGCAACGCGGTGACTCTTTGGGGCATGCAGGGTCTGGCCC
Source organism: Gallinago undulata (assembly GCA_026546715.1). Taxonomy (NCBI): domain Eukaryota; kingdom Metazoa; phylum Chordata; class Aves; order Charadriiformes; family Scolopacidae; genus Gallinago; species Gallinago undulata. The sequence goes on from JAOTQQ010000014.1 coordinate 179,320, forward strand.
CTCCCGAAAGGCGGTCGCCGGCTCGCCTGGCGTGGCCACGATTGCCGCTGTTGGGACAGTCGTGGCCAAATCA
>JAOTQQ010000014.1:193860-208233 GCA_026546715.1 Gallinago undulata
CAAGTCCTTCTCCTCAGGGCTGCTCTCCAGCCATTCTCCACCCAACCTGTATTTGTGCCTGGGATTGCCACGTCCCAACAAGGAACGCTGATGTCCCAGCCCCTATAGCCTGAGGGTGCAGGGGTCTCATCCCCTCTCCTATAGCCTGAGTCTGACTCTGTCCCAGCCCCTCCCTATAGCGGGGTCTGGCTGCATCCCACCCCTTGTACCCATAGGGGCGGTCACGGCCCCCTCCTTTATAGCGGGAGCACACCTATACCCCAGCCCCTATAGCGGGGGGGTCACAGCCCCCTCCCCTATAGGCAGGACACACCTATACCCTAGCCCCTATAGCGGGGGTGTGTGTGTGTGGGGGGGTGTGTGTGTCTATAGATGGGTCCGCTATAGCGGGGTCATACCTATACCCTCTCTCATAACCAGGTACCACCATCCCCGGCTGGCGCTGGGCCCCGTCCCGTCCCCCCCCGTCCTCCCCTCCCCGGGGGAGGGCGCTCGGGGGCCGCGGTCCCGCCGGCACCGCCCGCCATGTTTCCCGGCAGCCCGCCCCGTCCGCCGCCCGCCTGAGCCTCCCGGCGGCCGCCCCGGCCCTGCCCGGCCCGGCGGCCGCCCGCCCGCCTGCCCGCCTCCGTCGCCGGTGAGTGGGGCCCGGCGCGGCCCAGCGCCCCGGCCCGGGCCTCGGCCCGCGCCCGCCGCCGCGTTAGGCCGCAAAGCCTCGGTCTCGATTTCCAGCGCCGGCGGGGAGCGGGGCGCGGGGCCCGGCCGCGGAGGGAGGGGGGGGGGTTGGAGGGCGAGGCCGGCCTTCCATCGGGCAGCGCGGCCGGGGGGTGGCGGGGTGGGCGGGCGGCCCGTGGCCTCCCCCTGGCCGGGCGGTGGGTTAGCCTTAGGGCAGAGGCAGCGGTGCAGTTCCCCCGCGGTTCTTCGGTTCAGCTGTTTTGGGGGTAAAGCCGTGTGGGTGCCGCTCGGCTCCGGCTGCAGGTTACCCCGTGGCTACTGGCTAAGGGAGAGCTGAACTCGACCCGAGGCTCAGTAGCCGTCGCCTTCTCTCTCCAGGGGCGCTCCGAATCAGAAGCAACTCCTGAAAGTCTGTGGTGGTGGCCACTGTCCGGTTCCCTCCGCGGGGATCCAGCCTGGCAGCTCCAGAGGGCCCGGTGCGGAGGAGGCTCCCGTGGCTGCTGGTACTGAAGGAGAGGTTGGTTTGGGCCAGGAAAGGATTCCGTGCCAGTAATGGGAACCCTGGCCTGAGCTCTGCAAGGGGAGCCCTGAGATTCCTATCGCCCAGCTGAGGACAAGGAGGAACAAACCTAGAGCTGATTCATCTCCATCCCACGGGAGTGCTCCTGGGAGGGTAATTCTTTCTTGTTCCCCTTGTTTTATTGGAGCAAGCTTTGTAGGAGTGTGAAAGAAAGCGGTAGAGGTGGCTGTGAAGTGGTGGATACTTTGTGCATCCCACAAAGGGGGACGCTGCTGGGGGACTCCTGGTCTTTGAGTTGGAGCCACCTGCACCCACCGCTGTCCCCTGAACGTCCTCTCCCCTTGTCCTCTGTCAAAGCTTGACTGGTTGTTCACACACATCTGACTTAGTATTGGTTGTTGCTGGGAGTTATTGCTTACGGTTCTGGTTTAAAGGGGTGCAGTGCAATTTGGCCGTGTAAACACTACCCCACATGTGGCTGAAAAGGGGCACGTTCCCGGTTCTGGAAGCAGTCGCATGTGATCCGGAGAGAAATTTATTAAGATTAATTTTAAAAGTAGGTTTCACTGTGTCTGCTGCTTCCCCCAGGAAGGTGTTCCAGAATCGCAGTTTAGTGCTGGAAAGAAACCTTATCCTTATTTCCAGCCAAAATGTGCTAATGTTTCCCTTGTCCATGTCGGGAAATACAGGAGTATGTCACAACTGAGAGTCATTGGGTTCTTTTTTGCGTCGCTTACGTCATCTTCCTGAGAGCTAAAAAAGTAAAACCAGCTTGAAATGCCTCTAAGTGCAAAATGTAGGGAAGGAGGCTGGACGCTGGCGGTTTGAGTGGCATTCTTTGTCTTGCTGTTTGCGGGAGTCATTAGTGGCGCTGCGATGGCTCTTCTTGTTACCATTGGAGAGCAGATCGCTGGGCTCTAACCCGTGTGTCCTCTCTGGGAGTTTCGGGAGCTTTGTGGTGTGAGGAGGGGGCAGCAGGGGCTCCTGTTGGCGTTTCCTCCTCCTGGCAGCTGAGCTCTGGGTGGCTCCAGCCCCCAGGACTTGCTTACGAGCCCTGGGCTACCCCAAGCTGGAGGGACTCGGATCGCGCCGTCTTGCACGTGCAGGAACCGGCCTCCCTTGGGATCCTTTGTGCTCCTTCCTGATCAGCTGCAGCCGGCGACGAGCGAGCGCTCGGGCCCTCACAGCTGTCTCCTCTTGATTCCTGTTTGCAGCTCGGCGCCTCGGCGGGGAGAGGATGGCTCAGGAGACGAACCAGACCCAGGTGCCCCTGCTCTGTACCACGGGCTGTGGGTTTTACGGCAGCCCCCGCACCAACGGGATGTGCTCCGTCTGCTATAAGGAGTTTCTGCAGAGGCAGCAGAGCAGTGACCGGATAAGCCCTCCAGGTAGAGGATTTTTGCCCGTGAAATCTGTCTTAAGTGGGTGCCTGGATGCAAACTGTGTTGGGCAACTGGGATAAGAGCTGTGGTACTGGTAGATTTACTCTCTCCTGGCAAACTTGTGTCTTTCCCTGTCCGTCTAGACCCGAGCCTCTAAATCAGAGACCTCTGCGGCTTTGAATGTTTCTGTTCCCTGTAAGGGGTCAGTTTTCTTCCCAGTCCCACCTGTTTGGGAAGCCCCGTCCCAGTCAGCACCTTCCAGGAAATTCTAAAACTTCTCTTGGCACTAACGGTGGCCCAGATCTTTAGCAATGACCTGCTCCCCGGGTTAGGTGCTGACTGCTGGGAACCACACCACTCCCTGAAATGAAACTTTATTTGGGAAGAATTTGGCCTTTTGGGTTTGTGGAGTTGTTTTGTTGTTTTGTTTGTGGTTTTTTTTTAATCTTATCAGAGTTGACAATTTAAAGCCATGAAATAAAAGGTTTGTTTCTTGCAGCTGAACAGAGCTGACAGGGCACCGAGCTGGGAGGCAGCACAGAAAGGATACTCTTGTCCAGTTCTGGGCTCCCCAGTTCCAGAAGGACAGGGAACTGCTGGAGAGGGGACAGCAGAGGGCTACAAAGATAATGAGGGGCCTGGAGCATCCCCCTTATGAGGAGAGGCTGAGGGACTTGGGTCTTTTTAGTCCAGAGAAGACTGAGGGGGGATCTGATCAATGCTTATAAATACTGAAAGGGTGGGTGTCAGGAGGATGGGGCCAGGCTTTTTTCAGTGGTGCCCAGGGACAGGACAAGAGGGAATGGGCACAAACTTGAACATAAGAATTTCCATCTAAAGATGAGGAGGAACTTCTTTCCTGTGAGGGTGGCAGAGCCCTGGCAGAGGCTGCCCAGAGAGGTGGTGGAATCTCCTTCTCTGGAGACATTCAAACCCACCTGGACACATTCCTGTGGGACCTGCTCTGGGTGACCCTGCTCTGGCAGGGGGTTGGAGGAGATGATCTCCAGAGGTCCCTTCCGACCCCATATAATTCTGTGATTCCATAACAGGATTTTATTGTGCTGGAAGTTTGTGCAGATGCTGCATGCACACACTTTGTAATACCTTCCAGAGATCTTCCACAGCTTTGTTCACGAGTCTAATAATGGCTTTCCTTGAGGTACCCACCCAAAATATATATTAGGACCACAGCTCAGCCCGACAAAGGGGTTTTCTGAAGGCCTTGATTGAGATTCTTGGCTGACATAAACCAAGATGGTTTGTATGGAAGCAGATGAGTATTTGGTTCTTAGACCTTGGAGAAGCTGTAAAGTAGTGTTGGGTTCAAGGTGTGCTGGGAACCTCAGCGCTCTCATTTATACCAAGAGGAGAATATTTAACACTGATGCGGAGTTTGCTTTGTGATGCTGAGGAAAAGAAAGGGAATCGAAGAGTGACAGAGGTGTCAGGGGTGACTGGAGGCAGATTTTACCAGATGTTGAAAAACTCCTCAGTAATGGAAGGGATTCAGAAGGATAACTCCTGTGGATAAACCCTCATCCCCCAAAAAGAGAGCTGGCAGATCCCCGGAGCTGAACAGGTCTCCATAAATGAGGCCTACAGCTCTCAGGAAGATGAGCAGGGATGTTGTGGTCCTGGTACATGGATTCATTCCTGGCTGTACTGGGTCACAAGGAGGACCACCCAGCCCTGATGTCCCCACAGAGACCTACACACAAACTCGGATGGGGGAGTATGAAAATAGGGGATCTAGGAGTGATCCCAACTGGCATGTGGCCTCCCAGCTCCTGGTAGGGAGCTGAAAGTGCTCATCCTGCTTTCTCCTTGGTTGTCAAGCACCTGAAGAACTTGCTGACATTTTAAAGTGTTTTCCAAGGCTGTGGTCTTGTTTTGTAGCCCCCAGCGGTCCCAACAGCAGCCCCATGGCTTCGGATTCAATCGCAGGGCAGCGTGCGGAGGGAGACTCCACGCCTGAGGATGCAAAAGCCAGGTAGGAACACAGTCTGTGGGGCAGGGGATCTGCAGCTGTGCTAAAATCCAGCCCTGGGACACAAGGAGCAGCTCTCATCCCCTGTGGCCATGGGGGTCTCTAAAGTGGGCTGAGTCAAACACTGCTCGTTGAGACCCTCGTTTATCTGGAAGACTGAGATGTCCCCAGCGTTGGTGACTGATGTGTAGAGGCAGGTTCCAGAGGGTCGGGAGTAAATTAAAACCTGTACTAAACTAATTGGCATCCAGGTTCTCTTGGAGCTAGTGCACTGTGTGTGTCACGAGCTGCCTGAAACTGCTAGGTGTCAACTCAGTCCTCAGTGAAGGCAACACCTGGGGATGATCCAGCCTGGGAGCTGTGACAGCAGGATTGGGGACCTTGGTCACATTTGATGCGAAGGAAGGTAGCACTGCATTGAGTTCCACCATGGTGTTACAGTCCTGACTCAGAGCTCTGTTTCCCTGTCCTGTTTGGATAGGCTGTTGCCTTGGCTTTGGGATTTAATTGGGTGGAAAAGGAAACAGATCATCACAGATTCATTGCATTGGTGCCTATGAAGAAATTTGATCCCAAATCTCAAGGGGAATTGCCCTGCTCTACTCCTGAGCTACCTCTGAGTGTAATTAAATTAACTTTATAGGCTGAAGATCTCTCCCATGTAACTGTTCATCAAAAGAAAATATTCGTGTTTAATCTCTGGTTGGTTGGTTTGTTTGTTGCAAATACTCCCAGTGCTCAGACTCCTGTGACCCATCAGATGACGGCCATGAGCATATCCAGAGATGAAAACAGCAGCGAGACGGAAGAAATCATCAAGACAGAAGAAGCCTCAGCAGCATCTTCCTCATCAGGTAGATGGTTTGGCCTTTGCACAATTCAAAATGACACCGATCTCATGAGTTGGTTTGAGCAGCGAGTACCATCCTGGCTGCTAACTCCAGGAGACAGTCGTTACCTCTGGGCAGTAAAGGTACATGCAGCAGGACAGCTAAGGAGTAAAGGGTTTGTCTCCTGAAACAGGGAGGAGAGAAAATGCTGTGCCTGAGGGCAGGCCGATAGAGATTGCTTTGTGGGCTGAGGGCTGAGTAGCTGCCAGCCCTCGACTCGCTGGCAGGAGGAGAATCTTCCATGACGCCTATCCCAGTGAATGGCAGAGAGCCCGGAGCGTCCCACAGCCTGCTGCACGGCTCTTGTTGGCTGCGTTTCCCTGCCATCTCTGGAGGGAGGAAAGGAGATGGAGCCAGTGTGGTCTTGGGAGAGAGGAGATGTGTTTGTGACGGTGCCCAGAGGCAGCTGCTGGCCAGGTTGTTGTCATCCTGCGTGATGAGTGGCAAACCTGCCCCTCAGAGGGGAGCATTAGGGCTGCTGCTTTGTTTGAGGACCTGGAAGTGATAGAGGAGCTCGGGTGTCGTTGCCCAGGGGGGTGCAGACTCTGGTTGATGAGTTACAGGGTGGGCTGTTATGTTGCAGCCGTAACCACGTGACACTGCGTTGGAGACACCCTCCTTTAGCTCAACTGACAGTTCGCTTGTGTTTAAAGCTATTAAAAAAAAAAACCAAGAGTTGTTGGTTGCTAAAAAAAACCCCAGGCTCTAGTCACCGCACATGACTGTGCATTTAGGATTTGGTAATCCCTGGCCTGCAAGCCCAGGAAGCAATTCACAACAGGCAGGTGAAAGACTGGTGGAAAAGAGGCGTAGAAGAGCCTGCCCCTTTCTTCTGATCATGGGGTTTTTAGAAAGTCATTTAGGGTAAGATCCACAAAGCTGTCTCTGCCTCTGTCTCCTTTCTGACAGTCCTCCTCTGACTCTGACTCTCTCCTTAGCCTGATTTTTCAGAGTGGTCTGCGCTGCTGGTGTGTATCTGCTCGCAGTTGGAGCTCCTCCCTCCTGTTGACTTCTCCAGCCTGCTTAGGTACCATAGGAAATCCTGCTAAGCATCAGTGACCTTTAACAATCTGGCTTTCAGAGCTCAGTTTTCCTTCTGGTAGATTAGAGGCAGTGATGAGTATCTGTGTAAAGCATTCCGAGACCTACATATGAGGAACACTTACATAAGAGTCAGCAAAAATAATTAGTAGTACTTACAAGGGGTTAACTTTATTTTTTCCCCTGTGACGATTAACTCCCGGCTCAGCTGCGCAGCTGAGTTACTGTACATCAGCTAAGCTATAGTGATTGTCCAGACTCATGCTTAACCTATGCCAAGCACCAGGTAATTCTACATATTATTACCTTTTCTCAGCAGGAACTAAATGGCATCACATTGCCTTATGTATGCCCTAGCGAAACCGTAACATCTCCTTGGTGTTTCAGAGCCTTGGACTTATGGACTTTGAAACAGAGAGAAAACACAAGGCTGTGCAAGGTGTGGATCTGTGTAAAATGAGGCAAATGTCAGAGTTCGGGGGATGTCAGCCAGGGCAAGGTGAACGCAGAGGTGTCTGGCACAGACCCAGAATCCTAGGGCCTCAAGCAACTCCTGCAAGAAAAGGAATGTGTTGCTGGGTTTATCAAGAAGGAAAGAAAAACTCTTGCCTCTGTTTCAGGTACCCTGCTTGAAATATCTCCCAACACAGCTGAGGGCAAGGCAGCTTCGGAAAAACCCAAACAGAAGAAGAATCGCTGCTTCACTTGCCGGAAGAAGATCGGGCTGACTGGTAAGACCCTGGCTGTGGGGAAAGCTTGCCTGTGGCCTGGATAGTCTGGTTCTGTAGCCCTGTGGGCACATCTCCTTGTGCTGTGATGCTGCCTGGGTTCAGAGGGTCGCTGTGGGTCAGTGGCTGGAGGAGCCCTCCGAAAAGTCTCTTTACATCCCCAAGATGTGGCGCTGCAGGGGAGGAGGGAGGGGAGCTGTGACCTGCCAACAGCCCCATCCGAGGCTGTCATGGTCCCTGCCAGCCCTTGGATGCGGGATTACGGAGGTGGACAGAGCAGTGCCTCTCGGGTTATTTCTACCCACTTGGCAAAAGCTGCTTGTAGAAGCAAAGGCAGTGCTCGCTGTGGATCTAATTCTGCTCCTGTTCAAGTCGGTGGTAAAGCTTTCATAATAGTGACACGAATTGAGTTAGACCCAAACTGAAAATCCCACTCCAAGACTCATCCCATTTGTTAATGGGTTATCCTGGGAGCAGGATGGTGCTCAGCGTTCAGCCTGTAACGCTGGAGAGAGAGGTGGTATCAATGGGAAAACTGGCCCTGGAAAGCAAAGCCATTAACTTGGCTGTGGTTTGTTCATAAAAACGTCACTCCCCTAAATTGACTCTGGTGCTTTGTGTTTCCCTGGAAAAAGTTGACTCTAGAGCTGTGCGCTCACCTTTTCAGCCTCCTCGGGGCGTTCAGCATCCAGGGACTGTGCAAATACTTCTGTGTTGATCCGTGTAAGCTGCTCTGGCAGAGTCTGACCCAGGAGGCTTGCCCAGCACCCGGCCCTGCGGAGCCTGAGCCTCCCGGGAGGTTTGAGGGTGCTGTGGTTGAATAAATGTGGGTTTATAAACGTGGGACTGGGCAGGGTGCTCTGTGCCCAGCCTTCAGCTCTCCAGGGAGGATTGTTTTCCTGGATGAGTGTTTCAAACTGTGAGAAGTTTCCTTTCCTGTATGTGTGAGCTGATACAGGCAGGATGCAGGAACAACCCCAAAATCACAGATTAAAGGCAAAGAACAAATTTAATCTCAATACCTCATGGATCGGGGAATCTCTGAAGCAGCTTCCAGGCAGAGGCAGGCGAGCAGGGGACTTGAGCACTGCAGAGCAAGAGAGGGTCCTTATTAGCAAGAGAGTCCTCATTAGCAAGGAAGTGAGAGAGAGATTGCTCACACTTGCTGTTCTGGCCTGTATTTCAAGGATTCAAGCAGGCAGAGTTTTCTGCTGTGCTTTGATCTCTTCAACAGCAGGGCAGGAATCTCAGGCACGTTCCATAAGGTGCCCCTGAGTCCATCTCAGGCTGACGTTATCCGAGTGCAGATGTTCTACTTGTTGAGCAAACAAAACTAAACAACAATTAATGTGATATGTGTGTTTTCCAGCACCCCACGTGTGAGTCACTTGAGCGTGTTTACAGTCCTCCTCGCCAGTCTTCCGGTACTTTCCCACACTTTAGGAAGCAACTTGCAGAGAACTCCTGTCAATTCAAGGCATTTAGGATAAAATGAGTTTTCTCAAATGGGAGTAAACTGGCACCTTGTAGCGAGGTGTTTGTGATCTTTTCAGACTGCCAGCCTGACGGGGAGGTGATTTGCTGTCCTGCAGCAAAACCCCTCCCTGCTCTCTGCCTCGGTTCACAGAATCATGGAATTGTCAGAGTTGGAGGGGACCTTCTAGAGATCATCCAGTCCAACTCCCCTGCCAAAGCAGGGTTGCCCAGAGCACATCACTCAGGAGCATCCAGGCAGGGCTTGAAGATCTCCAGAGAAGGGGACTCCACGCCCTCCCTGGGCAGCCTCTGCCAGGGCTCTGCCACCCTCACCAGAAAGAAGTTCCTCCTCCTATTTGAGTGGAACTTCCCATGTTCCAGCTTGTGCCTGTTGCCCCTTGTCCTGTCACTGGGAACCACTGGAAAGAGTCCGGCTCCATCCTCCTTCCACCCACCCTTTAGATACTTGAAAGCATTAAGAAGGTCTCCCCTCAGCCTTTTCTTCTCCAGGCTAAAGAGCCCCAGCTCTCTCAGCGTTTCCTCATCAGGGAGATGCTCCAACCCCTCCATCATCTCTGTTGCCCTATGCTGGACTCTCTCCAGTAGTTCCTTGTCTCTCTTGAACTGGGGAGCCCAGAACTGGATGCAGTATTCCAGTTGTGGCCTCACCAGTGCAGAGCAGAGGGGGATAATGACCTCGCTTGACCCACTGGCCACACTCTTCCCTATGCAGCCCAGGATTCCATTGGTCCTCTTGGCAACAAGGGCACATTGCTGGCTCATGGATAGTTTACTATCCACCAGGACCCCTTGATTCTTCTCAGAACTGCTTTCCAGCAGGTCCAACCCTAACCTCTATTGGTGCCTGGAGTTCTTCCTCCCCAGCTGCAGGACCCTACACTTCCCTTTGTTAAATCTCATGAGGTTCTTCTCTGCCCAGCTCTCCAGCCTGTCCAGGTCACACTTGATGGCAGCACAGCCCTCTGGAGCTATGATAACGCTGGCACTTGTGAACAGCATTGTCTCCAAATGAAGTGCTAAATGATGAATTTGGAAGCCTAAATAGCTCTAATCTTAACAAGGTGAAGGTTTTGCTGCTTCCTGGTCAGTCCAGATGATGGTGGGTGAGGCCTGGGGAGCCAAGCTGGCTGGGAGGGCTGAGCTCCAGCTCAGGCTGCCTGCTCGCTGCCTGGGGAGCTGGGTCTGGATTAGCAATCTGCCACTTTGTGGTCCCTGGCATGTCCCTTGTCCCCAGGAAGCGCAGAGAGCAGCTGCTGTGGGAGCGTTTCCCACTGCTGTGACAGCTGGGGCTGCCCAGAGCATGCGTGTGCTCACAGGAGCAGATAAGCCAGAGGAAACCCAAGAGAAACCCATGGTCTTCCCCCACACCAAGACTCCCTTTCGCCCTCAGGGACGGCGGCCCCCTCCCTCCTCTGCCCCTCTTTCTGCCATAGTGGAGTTTCCTGGCCTGGCAGGAAAGAGCGGAGGCCCTGCTGCTTTCCCATCCAGCTGGATGGGGACTAATGTGGCTTTGTTTCTGCTCTTCCTCCCTTCAGGCTTCGACTGTCGCTGCGGGAACCTGTTCTGTGCCATTCACCGGTACTCCGACATGCACGCCTGCCCCTACGACTACAAGGCAGAAGCCGCTGAGAAGATCCGTAAGGAGAACCCCATCGTTATCGCTGAGAAGATCCAGAAGTTGTGAAGGGGGCTGAGCAGCTTGAACTGCAGCCAGGTGGCCTGGTGCTCCTCCTCTTCCTCCCAGCCTTCCTCCTCTTCCTCCCAGCCCCGTCAGCGGTGCGATGGGGATGCCAGCAGCACACATGAACCAGCACCCGGACACGGAGACTCCTCGCACCTCTTTAGCAGACAGTTTCCGTTCCTTCTCTCCCTTTCTGCCTGTCACAGCTCAGCCCATCCCTTCCCGACCAGCTTCCCAAGGGAAAAGGGACTGTCCTGCCCTGCTACTCCAGTGCTGAGACCTTTGGACTTGTCTGGGGCGGTTTGCGTGGCGCAGGCAGCTGGGCTCTGCCGGGCAGCCTTTCCCTTCAGCCGGCAGCTCCGAGTCCTGCGAACCACCCGGGACTCGCGGCTGGAGCCTGTCAGCTGCCACCGGACTTCATTCCCTCTGCCCTTCCCTCTCTTTGTGGCGGATGTAAAACCGGAGCTGGGGAATCCCGGCAGCCAGGCTGCCCTCTGCTCCCGGCAGGTGTTTGCTTTCAGAGGCAGAAAAGAGGATTCTGTAGTTTTAACACCCCAAATACCCCTCCCCTCCCTTTGAGACACTGTTGTTGAAGCACCAGGATGGTTTAAGCAGCAGAGCACCCACACAGTGAAGTTATTTTGTGGCTTGAAGCGATGCAGATGTGCTCCAGCCACAGGTCAGGACCTTTAGGAAAGTACCTAATGCCTCCTGCCCAGGGGGAGGGAGCCAGGCTGCCGGGCTCGCTGTGGCTGGGGCCGTGGCTGGGCTGTGGGACACCCTTGCACCAGCCTCCCCACGCTTCAGTGTCCCCCCTGAATAACCTCTGTCCCCTTCCTAAGCGAGGTTTGTTGTAACACAGCGGCGCCTGCGCCTCTTTTCTCCCCTCCGTGCTCCCCGCCTTCTGCCTTACACGATTCTTTCTCGTCAGGGTTGTGCACAAAGCTCAGATGGCCGAACCTCTGCTTCCTTTCCTGTCCCCCCCGCATGCAGGTGGAACGGTGGGGACCCTTCCTCTCCCCTGGGCCTCACCGATTCTTGGTGACAGCCGTTCTTCCCTGGGAGCACATCAGCTCGGGAAGCCCAACCAGCTTCCCTCCTTGTCCCCATGGGAGGAGGAGGCAGGGCCAGATCCAAAACGCTCCAAAAGCTGGACAGGGGGATCTGGGGCACAGGGAAAAGGCTGCAGGGTGCATGGAAAGTCACGAGGAGGGTCCTGGGGTGCCCAGAAGCACAGGCTTCCAGCAAAACCTGAAAACCTGGGGAGCAGCGAGAGGTGCTTGGGAAGGCTCTGGGGCCTCTGAAAAACTCATAGAGGTCTCAGGGCTGCTGGAAGACTCAGGGAGGGCTCTGGGGTGGAAGGGAAGGTGAGAGCTTTGGGGTACACTGAAAAAAGGCAGCCAGAGTGCTCTGGGGCATGTGCACGCTCACACATGGATGGTTCTGGGGTGCAGGGAAAGTCAAATGCCAGGTTCAGTAGCCCTTCAGGAAAAAACATGAGGGGGCTCTGGAGCTGTTAGAAAGGAAAACGTGGGGCTCAAGTACACAGCACAAGGCAGGTGGAGGTTCCTGAGATGCACCCAAAGCCACCTCTGCCCCATGCAGGGTCCTTGCCTGCCCCTGCAATGGGGTTCTCCTCTCTGGAAAGGAGCAGCCAGAGGGCTCTTGGCGGTCTCACAAACGGAGAAACCCGGACGGGTCCCAGGGGAAAAGCAGCAGCCTCTGCCCCACTTCTGGCCGTCCCACGCTTTGGAAGCATTTCCCTCGGCATCAGCTCGTGTTAAGGGCGTCGGAGAACGAAGCTGCAGGGCCTGAAGCAGCCTGAATCATGGCAGCTCCTTCCAAGTGCGCGTTTCTCCCCCATTTATGGCAATTCTGCCCCAGTGATCGCTGTGGGATTGTTCCCAAGGTTTTGTTTTTCCTGTCAGATTTCAGCTGAAGCGGTGAGCACCCTGCAGCAGCCTCTGTTGTACGGTGTCACTGGGAGGATTCGGACCTCCAAAAATGATGGAAATCCCCCAGCAGTGCGGAGCGGAGGCGAAGCCGGCTCCTGCCAGCCTTTTCCTCAGGTTTTTGCTCCGGGGCAATACCAGCATCACGTCTGGAGCACACAAGTGGTGGCACGTTTCAGTGCTGGGACGCAGCCAGGCTGTTCATGCGAGGCCGGTGGTGTGTGGCGAGGCAGAGGGTTTCGCCGTTGAGGTTTTGGCTGGCGACGAGGTGTCGCTCTTCAGGGCAAAAGCCATGAAAAATCGCCACCAGCCCTTGCCTTGCGTTCACACAAAGGTTGCGAGTCCCTGGAGAGGGGAAGCAGCTCCCGTGGATGCAAGGGGGAACCAAAAAAGGGGCAGCCGCCTGCTTCTCCGCCACCTACCTTTTCCCTTTTCTTTCCTCTTCAGAATTGTAAATAATACAGTCTAGTTTGCTTGGATGCTGTGGATGGTTCATTATGGGGTGTGGCATGTCATGCCTTAGCACTGGCTCACCTCTGGGGTCTTAGGGCCGGGGGGGGGGTTGCTCCGTGCCTCTATATAGCTAATCATAGAAACCTCTATATTCCCCACCTCTATATAGCTCATCATAGAAACATAGAATGGTCTGGGCCGGAAGGGACTTCCAAAGGCCATCTAGTTCCACCCCCCTGCAGTCAGCAGGGACACCCCCAACTAGACCAGGTTGCCCAGGGCCTCGTCGAGCCTCCCCTTGAATGTCTCCAGGGAAGGGGCCTCAACCACCTCCCTGGGCAACCTCTTCCAGTGTTCCACCACCCTCACAGCAATGAACTTTTTCCTAATATCCAATCTAAATCTGCTTTTCTTCAGTTTAAACCCATTGCCCCTCGTCTTGTCATGACGAGCCTTTGTAAACAGGCTCTCCCCAGCCTTCCTGTAGCCCCCTCAGGTACTGGAAGGCTGCTGTTAGGTCTCACCAGAGCTTCCTCCAGGCTGAACAACCCCAGCTCCCTCAGCCTGTCCTTGGAGCAGAGGGGCTCCAACCCCCTGAGCATTTTCGTGGCCCTTGTCTGGACACACTCCATCAGGTCCACATCCTTCTGATACTGAGGGCTCCAGACCTGCACACAGTGCTCCAGGGGAGGTCTCACCAGAGCAAAGTGGCAGAATCACTTCTCTGGACCTGCTGGCAACACTTCTTTTGATGCAGCCCAGGACACGATTGGCCTTCTGGGCTGCGAGTGCCTGCTGCCTGCTCGTGGCCAGCTTCTCATCCATCAGCACCCCCAACTGACCCATTAATGGTACCCTGCTACACTGGGGGTGCATCCAGCACCCCTGGGGGATCAGATTCCCCCTTGATGGTGGAGCTGGGCGAGAGTGGGACCCCACGGTGCTGGTGAAAAGGGTGGGGGGGGAGTTTGGGTGCAGGCCATAGGTCCCACCTGGGGCCTAGGCACGGGCCCAAACACCCCCCCTTCCCGGGGTCCATTTTAAAGGTTTGGCATATGGATGGGGGGGGGGGGGGAGGAATAGTTCATGGCCACGCGTGGGTTCGCTTCCCCCCGGTCCGGTCCGGTCCGGTCCGGTCCCGTCCCGTCCCGTCCCGTCCCGTCCCGTCCCGTCCCTCGACACCGGTAGCCGGGGGAAGGGGGATAAGGCGGCCCCAAGGCGGTGTAGGCCGCGCCAAGGCGGTGTAGGCCGCGCTGTTGCCTTGGCAACGACGGGGAGGGAGGCGGGGCTACGCGGCGCCACTTCCGGGTGACGCGAGGGCGGGGCCACGCAGCGCAGCGCCGCCCCCGCCTCGGAGGACCCAGCCGGTTCCTTCGGTAGCCCCGGGTGCGGGGACGCGGGGCGGGGGGGGGGCCGGGCCGGAGCATGTCCAGGTACGGGAAGAGGCGAGGGGGTGTCATCTCGGCGTGGGAGGGGTGGGGGAGGCATGAAAAAAAAAAATAAAAATGGGGTGTGTGTGGATTTGTGGGTCTCCCATTCGCACTGTAAGTCCCTTATTTCTAGTGGG